>JBBGZY010001025.1:1800000-2102715 GCA_037952925.1 Lithobates clamitans | reverse complement strand
CCTCTGCCCCCTTCTCTCTCTCTCTCTGCCCTCTGCCCCCTTCTCTCTCTCTCTGCCTCTCTGCCCCTTCTCTCTCTCTCTCTCTCTGCCTCTCTGCCCTCTCTCTCTCTCTCTGCCCCTTCTCTCTCTCTCTCTGCCTTCTCTCTCTCTCTCTCCCCTTCTCTCTCTCTCTCTCTGCCCCCTCTCTCTCTCTCTCTGCCCCCTTCTCTCTTTCTCGCCCTCCCCCCTTCTATCTCTCTCTCTCTGCCCTCTTCTCTATCTCTCTCTCTGCCTCTTCTCTCTCTGCCCCCTCTCTCTCTCTCCTCTCTCTGCCTCTCTGCCCCCTTCTCTCTCTGCCTCTCTGCCCCCTTCTTCTCTCTCTGCCCCTATGCCCTCTTCTCTCTCTCTCTCCCCCTCTGCCCCCTTCTCTCTCTCCCCCCCCTCTGCCCCCTTCTCTCTCTCTCTCTGCCTCTCCCCCCTCTCTCTCCCCCCCCTCTCTCTCTCCCCCCCCTCTCTCTCTCCCCCCCTCTCTCTCTCTCCCCCCCTCTCTCTCTCTCCCCCCCCTCTCTCTCTCTCTCTCCCTCCCCCTCTCTCTCTCCCCCCTCTCTCTCTCTCCCCCTCTTTCTCCCCCTCTCTTTCTCCCCCCTCTCTCCCCTCTGCCCTCTTCTCTCTCTCTCTCTCTCTCTCTCTGCCTCTTTGCCCCCTTCTCTCTCTCTCTCTGCCCCCTTCTCTCTCTCTCTGCCCCCTTCTCTCTCTCTCTCTGCCTCTCTGCCCCCTTCTCTCTCTCTGCCTCTCTGTCCCCTTCTCTCTCTCTCTGCCCCCTTCTCTCTCTCTGCCTCTCTGCCCCCTTCTCTCTCTCTCTGCCCCCTTTTCTCTCTCTATCTCTGCCTCTCTGCACCCTTCTCTCTCTCTCTCTGCCCCCTTCTCTCGCTCTCTCTCTCTCTGCCTCTCTGCCCCCTTCTCTCGCTCTCTGCCTCTCTGCCCCCTTCTCTCTCTCTCTCTGCCTCTCTGCCCCCTTCTCTCTCTCTCTGCCCCTTCTCTCTCTCTCTGCCCCTTCTCTCTTCCTCTCTCTCTGCCCCCTTCCTCTCTCTCTGCCTCTCTGTCCCCTTCTCTCTCTCTGCCACCTTCTCTCTCTTTCTCTGCCTCTCTGCCCCCTTCTACCTCTCTCTCTCTCTCTCTGCCTCTCTGCCCCCTTCTATCTCTCTGACTCTCTGCCCCTTCTCTCTCTGCCTCTCTGCCCTCTTCTCTATGTCTCTGCCTCTTCTCTCTCTGCCCCCTCTCTCTCGGCCTCTCTGCCCCCTTCTCTCTCTGCCCCCTTCTCTCTCTCTCTGGCTCTCTGCCCCTTCTCTCTCTCTGCATCTCTGCCCTCTTCTCTATCTCACCCCTATGCCCTCTTCTCTATCTGCCCCTTCTCTCTCTCTGCCCCTTCTCTCTCTCTCTCTGCCTCTTCTCTCTGCCCCCTCTCTCTCTCTCGGCCTCTCTGTCCCCTTCTCTCTCTGCCCCTTCTCTCTCTCTGCATCTCTGCCCTCTTCTCTCTCTCTGTCCCTATGCCCCCTTCTCTCTCTCTCTCTGCTTCTCTGCCCCCCCCTCTCTCTCTCTCTCACTCTCTCTCTCTCTCTCCCCCCCTTCTCTCTCTCTCCCCCCCTTCTCTCCCCCCCTTCTCTCTCCCTCTCTCTCTCTCTCTCTCTCTCTCTCTCCCCCCCTCTCTCTCCCCCCCTTCTCTCTCTCTCCCCCCCTTCTCTCTCTCTCCCCCCCTTCTCTCTCTCCCCCCCCCCTTCTCTCTCCCCCCCTTCTCTCTCCCCCCCTTCTCTTTCTCCCCCCTTCTCTCTCTCTCCCCCTCTCTCTCTCTGCCCATTCTTTCTCTCTGCCTCTCTGCCCCCTTCTCTCTCTGCCTCTCAGCCCCCTTCTCTCTCTGCCTCTCAGCCCCTTCTCTCTGCCTCTCAGCCCCTCTCTCTCTGCCTCTCAGCCCCTCTCTCTCTGCCTCTCAGCCCCTCTCTCTCTGCCTCTCAGCCCCTCTCTCTCTCTCTCTCTGCCCCTCTCTGCCCCCTTCTCTCTCTCTCTGCCCCTCTCTGCCCCCTCTCTCTCTCTCTCTGCCCCTCTCTGCCCCCTTCTCTCTCTCTCTGCCCCTCTCTGCCCCTCTCTGCCCCTTCTCTCTCTCTCTGCCCCCTTCTCTCTCTCTCTGCCCCTCTCTGCCCCCTTCTCTCTCTCTCTGCCCCTCTCTGCCCCTCTCTGCCCCCTTCTCTTTCTCTCTGCCCCTCTCTGCCCCCTTCCCTCTCTCTCTGCCCCCTTCCCTCTCCCTCTGCCCCTCTCTGCCCCCTTCCCTCTCTCTCTGCCCCTCTCTGCCCCCTTCCCTCTCTCTCTGCCCCTTCCCTCTCTCTCTCTCTCTCTCTCTCTCTGCCCCCTTCTCTCTCCCCCTTCTCTCTCTCTCTGTCTCTCTGCCCATTCTCTCTCTCTGCCTCCCTCTGCCCTCTTCTCTCTCTCTGCCTCCTTCTCTCTCTCTCTCTCTCTCTGCCTCTCTTCCTCTCTGCCCCCTTCTCTCTCTCTCTCTCTCTGCCCCTTCTCTCTCTCTCTGCCTCTCTGCCCCCTTCTATCTCTCTGCCTCTCTGCCCCTTCTCTCTCTCTGCCCTCTTCTCTATCTCTCTCTCTGCCTCCTCTCTCTCGGACTCTCTGCCCCCTTCTCTCTGACTCTCTGCCCCCTTCTCTTTGACTCTCTGCCCCCTTCTCTCTGACTCTCTGCCCCCTTCTCTCTGACTCTCTGCCCCTTCTCTCTGACTCTCTGCCCCCTTCTCTCTGACTCTCTGCCCCCTCTCTCTGACTCTCTGCCCCCTTCTCTCTGACTCTCTGCCCCCTTCTCTCTGACTCTCTGCCCCCTTCTCTCTGACTCTCTGCCCCCTTCTCTCTGACTCTCTGCCCCCTTCTCTCTGACTCTCTGCCCCTTCTCTCTGACTCGCTGCTTCCTTCTCTCTGACTCTCTGCCCCCTTCTCTCTGACTCTCTGCCCCTTCTCTCTGACTCTCTGCCCCTTCTCTCTGACTCTCTGCATCTCTGCCCTCTTCTCTTTCTCTGCCCCTATGCCCTCTTCTCTATCTGCCCCCTTCTCTCTCTGCCCCCTCTGCCCTCTTCTCTCTCTGCTTCTCTGCCCCCCCTCTCTCTCTCCCCCTTCTCTCTCTGCCTCTCTCTCTCCCCTTCTCTCTCTCTGCCTCTCTGCCCTCTTCTCTCTCTCTGCCCCCCTCTGCCCTCTTCTCTCTCTGCCTCTCTTCCTCTCTGCCCTCTTCTCTCTCTGCCCCCCTCTGCCCTCTTCTCTCTCTCTGCCTCTCTTCCTCTCTGCCCTCTTCTCTCTCTCTCTGCCCCCTCTGCCCTCTTCTCTCTCTGCCCCCTTCTCTCTCTCTCTGCCTCTCTGCCCCTTCTCTCTCTCTCTGCCCCCTTCTCTCTCTCTCTGCCCCTTCTCTCTCTGCCTCTCTGCCCCCTTCTCTCTCTCTCTGCCTCTCTGCCCATTCTCTCTCTCTGCCTCTCTGCCCATTCTCTCTCTCTATGCCTCTCTGTCCCCTTCTCTCTCTATGCCTCTCTGTCCCCTTCTCTCTCTCTATGCCTCTCTGTCCCCTTCTCTCTCTCTATGCCTCTCTGTCCCCTTCTCTCTCTCTATGCCTCTCTGTCCCCTTCTCTCTCTCTATGCCTTTCTGCCCCCTTCTCTCTCTCTATGCTCTCTGCCCCCTTCTCTCTCTCTATGCCTCTCTGCCCCCTTCTCTCTCTCTGCCTCTCTGCCCCTCTCGCTCTCTCTCTGCCCCTTCCTCTCTTTCTCTGCCTCTCTGCCCCTTCTCTCTCTCTGTGCCTCTCTGCCCCTTCTCTCTCTCTCTGTGCCTCTCTGCCCTCTTCTCTCTCTCTGTGCCTCTCTGCCCCTTCTCTCTCTCTGTGCCTCTCTGCCCCCCTTCTCTCTCTCTGTGCCTCTCTGCCCCCTTCTCTCTTTCTGTGCCTCTCTGCCCCCTTCTCTCTCTCTGTGCCTCTCTGCCCCCTTCTCTCTCTCTGTGCCTCTCTGCCCCTCTCGCTCTCTCTCTGCCCCCTTCTCTCTTTCTCTGCCCCCTTCTATCCCTCTCTCTCTCTGCCTCTCTGCCCCCTTCTCTCTCTCTCTCTCTCTCTGTGCCTCTCTGCCCTCTCTGTCTCTCTGCCCCCTTCTCTCTCTCTCTGCCCCCTTCTCTCTCTCTCTGCCCCCTTCTCTCTTTCTCTGCCCCCTTCTCTGCCCCCTTCTCTCTCTCTCTCTCTGCCCCTTCTCTCTCTGCCTCTCTGCCCCTTCTCTCTCTCTGCCTCTCTGCCCCCTTGCCTCTCTGCCCCCTTCTCTCTTCCTCCCTCTCTCTTCCCCCTTCTCTCTGCCTCCCTCTCTCTCTGCCCCCTTCTCTTTGTGCCCCTTCTCTCTGCCTTGCCCTCTTTGCCCCTTCTTCATCTGCCCCCTTCTCTGTCTGCCTCCCTCGCTCTTTTCAAATCATGGGGGTGCATGTGTGAATAGGCATGAGTAGCACTGCCATCACATTTCCACCTTCATACCTCTCCTCACTATACAACTTCGGGATGATGGTACCTACACCATATTTTACTGTTTCATAAACTGAGGCCTTACTACTCTTCCTCTCTCTGCCCCCCCTCTCTCTTTGCCCCCCTCTCTCTCTACGCCCCTCTTTTTCTCTCTCTCCTCTCCCTTCCTCCCCTCTCTCTGGCAGCAGGTGACAAGTGACACATTGCATCTGGTGGCAGGCGGTGGGGGGCATGTGACATGCTGCATCGGGTGGCAGGCAATGGTGAGCCACTGCATCTGGTGGCAGGCAATGGTGAGCCACTGCATCTGGTGGCAGGCGGCGGTGGCAAAGGACATTCTACATCTGGTAACAGGCAATGGTGACACACTGCATCTGGAGGCAGGTGACAAGCTCAGGGTTCCCGCTGATTCTGCATTCTGGTGAGTTGAACTATTTCATTATATATTACAATGTAGTAATAGAAATAATGTGATTTGATCATCCTGACACCATATTAAGCATGGTATCGGGATGTTTTCAGTGCTAGCACCAGCCATTCACTCGACAAATCACCCCCACCGCTGAATTCCCTGTCAACCCTGAGACTACATCCCCCTGGTCCTTGGCAAAATTGTCCCTGAATGGCAGTCTGGAAATGTGGTCACCCTACCAGGGGGCAAGGTGGCAATTTCCCCCCCGGCCGCTCTGATGCCCCATACAAAGGATGCACCGCTTCCCTCAGATCCATCCCAAACTCAATAAGTATCCATACTGCGCATTTGCGTATAGTTTTATATACTGTTTTGGTGCATGTTTGCAAAAATAAAGTGGGTCGGTCTGGGGGAAGTCCAGGGCCAAATTTTTGTCCCAGTCCAGCCCTGGACAGACCTGTCATCTGCCTTCCCAGCGGGGATCGATGGAGCGATCCGCCACTGAGCAGAGCGGGCTCCTACACAGGGTACAAAGTCCCATTGTGTGTATGAGGCTTAAACACCAGAAATTCAAGTTTTCATATCTTTAAAGGTCAACATACACTGGCCAATCAGTTAGATCTTCCATAAATTAGATTCAGTACAAGAGCCTGTTTGATTTTCTACAATTAGAAGTAATTCTTACAGTGCATCTTCCTATTACCGCTTTAGCCTAATGCTCTCTTTCCACTATTTCAACCCCAAAGTTGCATGACTTACAACGTGCTTTTTCAGCTTGTTTTCCACTACTGCAACTTGTCATGCCACTAGAGACTACAAGTTCTACCCCATGATTTACAATGAGTACCGTTCATTTGTGTGTGACTTCAAGTTGCAGCAACTTCAAAGTAGTCCCTGCACTACTTTGGTCCCACTTTGATACGACTTGAGGTCCATAGACCTCAAAAATACACAGGCATTGCTTCAAGTTTTGGCAAAAAGTTGCGGGAAATTTGCGGCAAAAAACACACAACTTTGGGCTTTCAATAGTGGAAACTGAGCCTTAATGCCATGACATGAGACATCTGAGGAAACATGAGAAAAAGTTGCACTGAAGTTGGAACAAAGTAGTGCAAGAACTTTTTTTGGAGTAGCACCAATTAGAATGGGGGAACATTGAAATACACGTGTTTTGACTTGTCCTGTGACTTCACATGTGTCAAGTCGCACAACAACTCGCAGTAGTGGAAAGAGAGCCTAAGGCCACTTGGGACTGAAAAGTTGCATCACAAGTTGTACCCCATGATTTACAATGAGTACCGTTCATGTGTGTAAACAAGTCGCACACATCTTTATTACAGAAATCCATATTTGGCATGGAAATTAACCACTCGCTTACTGGGCACTTAAACCCCCCCCGCTGTCCTGACCAATTTTCAGCACTGATCCATTTTGAATGACAATTGCGCGGCCATACTTAGCCAAATGTTTTTGGTTTTTTTTAAGTTCCCACAAATAGAGCATTCTTTTGGTGGTATTTGATCACCTGTGTTTTTTTTCTTTTGTTCAAACAAAAGAAAAGACAGATTTTTTTAAAAATAATTTTGTATATTTTGGATATTTTGATATTAAATTTTGCAAACAGGTAATTCTCCTTCATTGATGTACGCTGATGAGGCAGCACTGATTGGTTACACTGATAGGCAGCACTGCTTGGGACCACTGGTGGGCATTGAAAGGTGGCACTGGAAGGTTGTACTGGTGGGCACAGATGAGGCAGAATTGCCTCTTCGGGATCAATGTCCCTTGAGTAGCGCGAGTAGAAAAAAAAAAATAAACAGATTGGCCCTTACTTCGATCTGTGATCACCCAAGTTTCAGTGACTCAGTGTGCGTGCAGCGGGGAGCCCGTCCTATTACAGCCTCCCAGAAATTCAGGTCCACGCTGTGGCCATCGTTTGGCTATAGCACAGACAGTGAGTGGTTAATAAAAAAACAGATGCAGATTTCTAGGACTGGCCAAAAATAATGTTTAAAGCAGGGGTCTTCAAACTGCGGCCCTCCAGGTGTTCAGGAACTACAATTCCCGTCATGCTGAATGTAAGAGTTTTACAATGCCTCATGAGATGTGTAGTTCTGCAACAGCTGGAGGGCCGTAGTTTGAGGATCCCTGGTTTAGAGTCAAAGGCAACTGATGACTTTCTATTAAAGGTCTAAATGGGCCATTAACATGCATCACAATTGAACTTAGGAATGTGTCTTTGCAAAGTTAAACTCATTAAAATCCTCTTATTTTTGCTTGGGGATAGACTGCAGAGGGATTATACGTTTTGGGGGATGTCTACACCCCAGATAGGGTGAAGACACCTCCCAAATTTTGCCAATTTCGCATTCAAAATTAATCACTTCCTGTCACATAGCCAAACAGGAAGTGAGGATAAACCCCTACCAATGTATGTCCTTGGGGACACAGGTCAATCTAAATAGTTTCCCCATTCGGGAAATTGCACTCTAGCATTGTGTATCTTGGGGTTTATTTACTAAAAGGTAAATCCACTTTGCACTACAAGTGCACTTAGAAGTGCAGTTGCTGGAGATCCGAGGGGGACAAGCAAGGAAAAGAAAAAAAAAAAAGACAGCATCTTTGCTTCTACATGATAAAAGCACCAGTACTACCCCCTCAGATTTTCATCAACTACACTTGTATTGCAGAAAGGATTTGCCTTTAATAAACCCCAAAATACATATTTTAGGGTGTGCACAACAAAGTGCTAAAGTGCAATTTGCATAATGGGGGCACTTGTTAGATTGACCTGTGTGTCCCCAAGGAAAAATATTAGGGTTTTACTCACTTCCTGTTTGGCTATGTGACAGGAAGTGAAGCCAATTTTAAGAAAAAAGGACACAAAGCCCAACATCTATATATCTATATATATCTATATATCTATATCTTGATTTCCCTCAAATGTCCACAATTAGAATAGGATTGTCTTCAGCTTGATTTTAGTTCAGTGCTCTAAATCAGTGCTTCTCAACCCTGTCCTCAAGTATCCCACAACAGACCATGTTTGCAGGTTTTCCTTTATCTTGCACAGGTGCTTTAAATCAAAGTCAATGGCTTTGTATTTTGGACAGCTATTTTAGATAAGATAAAATTTCCTAAACATGTCCTGTCAGGGGGGTACTTGAGGACTGAGGCTGAAAACCACTGCTCAAAAAGAAAATTGAATACTTACCTGGTCACTATCCATGGCAGCATATGCACAATCCATGCATGTGCTACCATGGAGGCACCAGGAAAGTAACTTAAAACAAAAAAAAAAAAAAAACAAACAAAAAAAAGGGATTTTTCCAAGACATGCCAATCAGCCTAGTTAAGCTGCAGCTGGGAAATCCATTGCATGAAAACACATAAAACATACAGAATCTGAAACAATTTTATTGGTACAAAAAAAACAAACAGGACTTGGATAAGAAGCAAGGAAAGCAAAATACACACATGTATGTTAATTTGAGACACTAAGAATAGGTTTGACCCTTTTGCAGTGTAAATTAACAGGAGTTAAAAGGAGTGCACCCACAAATGGACATCTATTAGGGGTTAAAACAACATTAGGCACAACATCTTGAGAAAGAATTTTAAAAATAAGGCAGCGCAGACAGTTAAATCAAACCGAACAATGTAAAAACAAAAATTGCCAACATAAAAAAAGATTTCATGGTAAAATAACCACCACCCAAAAAACAAAAACAAAACAAACCAAAGTAACAAATAAATTGCATAAAAACACATCGGTTTTGCAACATCATAACACACAAAATACAAATAGAAACTCAATAAAGACACCCAAATGTACTTTTTTTATTAATCCACTTCAGAAAACTCTCGAGAGACTATTCAGCTTGACGCTCATTCACTGTCTCCAACAAGGTCTTGCATCATCCTGGAAGAGACTTCATCCCTTTTTTTTATCCAACATGAAAAAAAAAAGTATAGCTTGCTTAGCCATAATCCTATACATTGTTTACGGTCTAACCAAACATTTTTATATACATACAAGTTGCGTGCATCCCACAACACTTCCTTTAATGCACATAGCACTAACCACAATACTCTGTTTATCTTTTTCCAGTTTCCCCAAGCCATACATCATCATTTTCCACTCACCTTCACTCCTGTTATTTCTTTCACCAGATCTGGACTCTTATTGATTACATCTTTCGCTACACCACACCCCCAGAACACATGCTCACTGTCTTCTACACCCCCACAATTAATTCTCAGACAAATAGACACACGCAAATCCCTCCTTTTCATAAATAGCCTCGTAGCTAGATAGTCATGCAAACTCATCCATACTATCTGTCTCTGCACATTTGTCACCCCATATATACTCATTTTCTTCCATACTTCCCCAGCCACTGACGCATTAACTCCCCTAAGGTTACACATATACTCCTTCTCCATCAACCACTTTCTCACCTTCACTTTATCCCTCTCCCCTTCTCCTAAGTCTGCCAACTTAAACTCTACCCTAAACTTTTCCAATACCCAGTAGTCGCGTGCCACCACGTAAGCCACCGTAATCCTTGAATCCCTTCCCAACCACCCCCATCTCCTAAACAACCACCCACCTGAAAAAGCTATCATCCTAGCACACACTCCACCATTCCTCAAAACTTTCACCACACAGAACCAATAATGCATTAACAAAAACACTCATTCGGAAAGCTCAACCCACCATTACATTCACGTCTACACACATATTCTCTCTTAACTCTTTACCTTTTTCTGGAGGTTGAAAATGGAAACAATAACTTATTAATTTTCCTCAATCTTATCTCCCCCAGGAGGGAAGATATTACTTGCATACAAAATTAAAGGTAAGATTACTGCCTTGACTACTAAAACTTTCCCATAAATCGCCAATTTTCTTAGACAACAAAACCTCAACTTCTTGGCTATCTTTTCTCCCACTTCATTCCAGCACACTTCCCCTTTCATTCCATAGTCAAACACAATACCCAAAATCCTCACTCCACCCTCAACCTTCCCAATCTGATCATCCACACATTCCACTTGTCTTCCATACACACCCAAACTACACTTATTCCAATTCACACTCATTCATGCACATACACAAAAAAATTCACAAAAGTAACTTCACCCTTCTTATGCCCACCACCAACTGACACTGCCACCACGTCATCCATATAACCTAAACATTTCACAATTTTCCCCCCACTCCCAGGCACCAAAAAGCCCCTCACCACCTTATCCCTCTGTATCATCCTCAACAGTGGATCAATAAAACAAATAAAGAGAATACGGGACAGGAGGCACCCCTGTCTTACCCCAGATTTAAACAAAAAAGCCTGCCCCAAACTCCCTTTAACCAGAACCCGACTACTGATCCCCCAATACAACCCTTTTATTACATTAATGAGCAGCTGTGGTATACCCATCCGCTTCAAAACCTCCCACAAAAACCCATGATTTGCTTTATCATATGCCTTCTCAAGGTCAAATGATGTCAGGATAATCGAACTATTCCTATCTTTACAAAAATTAATTATATCCCCAACTAAAATTAAATTCTCCGGGATCATTCGACCTGGCACTGCACAGGCCTGCATCTCGCTAACCATCCTACTAATGACCTTAGATAATCTCCTCGCCACTAACTTTGCAAAGACCTTGCAGTCTGAAATTAGTAAGGAGATAGGCCTCCAATTTCGAATATCCATCTTAAAAAAAAAAAAGTAATTTGCCATTAAAGATCCCCAGACAATTAGTCAGCCTGAAGCCTCCCTTCACTGCAGAGCAGTATCTCTTCAAAAAGGCCACTACCAAGGCAATGTCTGTGAAGGGGTTAAACAGGTGAACAACCAATGGTTTCTCCCCCATAGCATACAAGGGTTCCACTATGAAAGGCCTTATAGACTCATGGTTAGCTTTCTCAATAACTCCCATGCAAAAATTGCTATGCACAAAAGAAACATAGTACCTTGGTGCTGCATGGTCCTGGATACAATAGATGTGACGTGGTTCCACTGCAACTGTTTTCTCCAGCAAATCCTGAACAAGGAACTCCAAAACTCACTTTATGCAGATGACCAGGCTAACCTGAAACCACAGGGTGTTCTGAATCCCCTTTCGCTCCATTAAGCTCAGCAAAGAAAAATTCAGACCATCACACAATCTTGGCTCTTTTCAGGGCAAAGTAAAGATTGCTATCTGCAAGCTTTATATAGCATAGGTTTGTGTGCTAATGAGGTAATTGCAAACACATGGACAGTCCATTAAACACACAAAATGTAAGTTCACCCAATGTAGAGAAAACTTCAAAGTGGGTACACCTGTTAAGGATGTCCTTAAATTACTAACCCCCCCAAAAAAAACACACTCTGAGCATGCCCAGAAACATCCAAGTGCTGTTCACACACAAAAAGTACTTCCAAAAAAAAACAAAGTCCCTGAGCATGCCCAGAACAACCCAAATGCAGCTAGCACAAAATAAGCCACCCCACTGTCCAAAATTAAGCACAATCACCCAGCATGCACCAAAATTACAGATGGGACAAAACACCCCCCAGTCCAGGGGGGCAACTAAAGAGCCTAACGTGCAAAAGTTGTACAACAAATACCATTGCAGTCTAAGGGAACTGACTTGGCAATTTTACTAGTCCCCATTTGGCTGGCTTATCTTCTAGTTATTGGCCCTAGAATGAGTATGGGGCCCAGGTCCCAACTAAAGGGACATATATCAATGTCACCAATTGGACAACCCCAAAAACAAAACAAGGAGAAATGCCTTTAAATATGCCAAATTGCTTAAGGGCCAGTTCACACCAATGCAGTCCGGTGCATATTTTATGCATCAAAAATGCATGGAAATTTGGTTATATGGTGTGCAATGGCATAGTTCACACCAGCGCTTGCCATTCTAGTTCGTTCTGGTTCCAGAAAAAAAAGTAGAACATGCTGCATTTTTTCTGCACTGGACTGTACTGGAAAGCTGTAAAACACATCAAAAACGCACTGGAACGCACTTGTCCTTATTTAAGGTTAAGAAAAAAGAGGGGGGAAAAAAAGCACTGGACTGCATTAAAAACTCACTAAAAACGCACTGGAACGCATCAAAAACGTGCATGTAGAAAAGCACCTGGAACGCGTCCAGACTGCGTTTCTATGGTGTGAACTGGCCCTAAGCGCCCTAAAGGCAGGATCACACTATAGAAAAGCAGTCCGGATGCGTTCCAGGTGCTTTTCTGCATGCACGTTTTTTATGCGTTCCAGTGCGTTTTGGGTGCATTTTTGATGCAGTCCAGTGCTTCCCCCCTCTTTTTTCTTAACCTAAATAAGGACAAGTGTGTTGCAGTGCGTTTTTGGTGCATTTTACAGCGTTCCAGTACAGTCCAGTGCATAAAAAATGCAGCATGTTCTACTTTTTTGGGGGGAACTGAAAACGCACTGGAACTGCAAGCACTGGTGTGAACTATGCCATTGAAAACCATATAACTTACTTTCCGTGCGTTTTTGATGCAGAAAAAAACGCACTGGACTGCATGTGGTGTGAACTGGCCCTTAAGGAAAAAAAGTTATTTAAAACTACTCGCGGCTATAATGGAATGTCGGTCCGGCAATTAGGGATGAGCCGAACACACCCCTGTTCGTTTCGCACCAGAACTTGCAAAAAAATTTGTTCGAACATGCGAATACCGTTAAAGTCTATGGGACACGAACATGAATAATCAAAAGTGCTAATTTTAAATGCTTATATGCAAGTTATTGTCATAAAAGTGTTTGTGGACCCGGGTCCTCCCTCAGGGGACAGGGATCAATGCAAAAAAAGTTTTAAAAACGGCCGTTTTTTCGGGAGCAGTGATTCTAATAATGCTTAAAGTGAAACAATAAAAGTGTAATATTCCTTTAAATTTTGTACCTGGGGGGTGTCTGTAGTATGCCTGTAAAGGGGCACATGTTTCCCGTGTTTAGAACAGTCTGACAGCAAAATGACATTTCAAAGGAAAAAAAGTCATTTAAAACTACTCACGGCTATTCGGAATCTGAAAGCCCCCTTTAATAAGGGGACCCCCAGATCCCGGCCCTCCCCCCTGTATGAAATGGTAAGGGGGAACAAAAGTACCCTTACCATCTCACAAAAACACTGTCAAAAATGTTAAAAATGATAAGAGAGTTTTTGACAATTCCTATATTTAAATGCTTCTTCTTTCTTCTATCTTCTTTCTTCTATCTTCTTTCTGCTATCTTCTATCTTCCTTCAGTTTCTTCTTCCATCTTCTTCTTCTTCTTCTGGTTCTTCTGGTTCTTCTGCTTCTTTCTCCGGTGTTCTCATTCGACATATTCCTCCGTGGCGTCGGCATCTTCTTTCCTTCTTCTCCAGGCAGCTCCGCATCCATGATGGCATGGAGGGAGGCTCCCGCTGTGTGACGGTTCTCCTCTTCTGACGGTTCTTAAATAACGGGGGGCGGAGCCACCCGGTGACCCCGCCCCCTCTGACGCACGGGGACTTGACGGGGACTTCCCTGTGGCATTCCCCATGACGTCAGAAGGGGGTGGGGTTACGTAACAGGGGACCCTGCCCCCCTCTGATGTCATGGGGAATGCCACAGGGAAGTGCCGTCAAGTCCCCGTGCATCAGAGGGGGGCGGGGTCACCGGGTGGCCCCATCCCCCTTATTTAAGAACCATCAGAAGAGGAGAAGCGTCACACAGCAGGAGCCTCCCTCCATGCCATCATGGATGTGGAGCGGCCCGAGGAGAAGAAGGGAAGAAGACGCCGACGTCTCGGAGGAAGATGCCGGACGAGAACACCGGATGAAGAACCAGAAGAACCAGAAGAAGAAGAAGATGGAGGAAGAAACTGAAGGAAGATATAAGAAAGAAGAAGCATTTAAATAAAGGAATTGTCAAAAACTGTCTCTTGTCATTTTTAATATTTTTGACGCTTTTTTGTGAAATGGTAGGGGTACTTTTGTACCCCCTTACCATTTCACACAGGGGGGAGGGCTGGGATCTGGGGGTCCCCTTGTTTAAAGGGGGCTTCCAGATTCCGATAAGCCCCCCACCCGCAGACCCCCACAACCACCGGCCAAGGGTTGTGGGGATGAGGCCCTTGTCCTCATCAACATGGGGACAAGGTGTTTTGGGGGGCTACCCCAAAGCACCCTCCCAATGTTGAGGGCATGTGGCCTGGTACGGTTCAGGGGAGGGCACTCTCTCATCTGATGTTATACACCATGAGAGATATGTAAGAGAGAAAGTGGGGGAGAGTAGGAGGAAAGAAAAGAAGAAGGGTAGTGGAAGAGGGAAGTGGTCTCACTGGAAATTCCTTTATGTATGCAGGTGACCCGGTAAAGCGGGATCTTGAAATGAGATGCCCATGGTTCCCAGACCCTTTCAAAGCGTTGGACCGTGTCCGGCAGCTTCGCTACTGTCTGTTCCTGTGTCATAATCCAGGATATTTTTCGTTTGGCAGCTAGTAGCGATACTGTTGGTTTTTTCCAGGCTTTAGCTAAGGTAATCTTAGCTCCCAAGCACATAAAGAATATAAGTTGTTGAGTGCTCTTAGAGGCATTGTGCACCCTGCAATTCAAGAGAATGTACGCGGGGTCTTGAGGAACTTGGGTTTTTGTAACTTGTCATAATACATGGAGGAATTTGTTCCAGTAGCTTCTTATACGGGGACAAGTCAACCATATATGGAGCATTGTGCCTACATGCCCACATTATCTAAATAATTAATATTAATAATTAATATTTTATATCCAAGTAGGTCCTAGATCAACTGTGAGATTTTAGTTCAAAGATCATACAAGTCTAATGCCCTTCTTGCAGGTTAGCCCCGTACAAATATGTCAAGTATGCTTCCATTATAAGATTAGACCACAACATGCATAGGTCTATACATATGTATATACAATCAGTGGCTCTATCCCATCTTACTTTAATTCAATTCAATTTAATTTAATTCAATTTTACTTATTTAATTTAATTTAATTTAATTCAATTTATTTTATTTTATTATTTATTCTTTTTTTTTTTTTTTTTTTTTTTTTTTTTTTTTTTTTTTGATTTTAAAGCTTTATTAAAGAGCAGTGCAGTACATAGATGAACAAAAGTTACATATGAATATTGGAAGAATCTCTTGTAAATATGGGATAAAAATTATGCATAAATAACGCAAGCAACCATAGGTTCAAGACCGAAAACATTAGTCTTTGGAACGTTAGGCAAACCTAATGTTGATGTATATTGTATGGGCGGAGAGTCCCAACACCCCTAACGGGAACATACTGTGTTAGGAATCCGTCCAACCCAAACAGAGCAATGCGGCCTACCTGGGAAACCTACCGTCCCCACCCCCGGAGACCAACAATCACCCGAGAGGTGGGGACAAAAGACCCGTAATGTGGCCCTAAGACCTTTCCATCAGATACCCTTCAACAATCAGAAAACCGTTTTGGGTTAAGAGCTAGAGCTCGTTAAAGGCTACCCGATGGAGACAATAAAGATTCTGATAGCATGTAAACGGACAGTAAAACACAACTGATACACTGCTAACTTGGAATCATTACGTTGTACGTATCAAAAAGATATGGAGAGACAGAGGAGAGAGAGAGAGGGAGAAGAGAAGAAGAGGAGAAAGAAGAAGATGCAAGAGATCGCCGTCATGTGATAAACGATTGAAACCAGTCCTAGGACTCTTTTTTTTGTTTTTTTTTTTTTTTTTTTTTTTGTTTGTTGTTTATCCCTGTTATGAAAATAGAAGATTCAACTCGGCTGGGACACTGGAATGCCTGTGATAAGGGAAATGCCTAGGTGTCTAGCCCAGGGCTCCCAAGTCGCCTCAAAAGACTTAGAGGTGTCCGTCATAGAGCTAGCAATTTTTTCAAGTGACATAATCCAAGATATCTTTCTTTTTGCAGCCTGGAAAGATACAGTGGATTGTTTCCAGGCTTTAGCTAACGTAGTCTTAGCTCCTAGTAGAATAAAAGAAATTAGTTTTCGAGAGTATTTGGTCGTTTTAGGGGGTGGAGCATTGAGCAAGGCCACTGGAGCTGATTTAGTGATGGGAAGATCCGTTACTTTTCTGATTAATGTGAAGATTTTGTTCCAGAAACCTCGTATTTTCGGACACTCCCACCAGATATGGATCATAGAGCCCTGGGCTTGACACCCTCTAAAGCATAATGGGGAGGCAGAAGGAAACATAGTTGTAAGTCTTGTGGGAACTAAGTACCATCGCATCAGCACTTTTATATTGGTTTCTGTCAATGCTATATTTAGAATACCTTTAAAGGCTGTGGATCCTCTCTGATGCCATTCCTCCAGGCTCCAGGCCTCCTGCAGATCCGTTTCCCACGCGGTCATGTAAGAGAATTTTGCGGTGGGTTCCGCAAGGGCGGCATAAAGGAGAGATATTCCCCCCCTTGCGTCGAGTGCCTGACCGCACCAACGCTCATAAGAAGTAAATTCCAGAGGGAGTTCTTGTTCCTTCGTTAGGGAGGCAAGAAAATGGGATATCTGAGTGAATCTAAACCTCTCTGAGCCTGGGAGTTTGAGTTTAGTTAGGCATTGCTTTAGCGTTAGTGGGCCTGATGGGGAGAGAAAGTGGCCTATGCGGTACAACCCCTTGTCTAACCACCATTTGAATGACTTAATGTCCAGACCCGGGATAAAGCGGGGGTTATGAAAGATGTGCTCCAGAGGGCGTGTTGGTGAGGTTAAAGCTGGGGAGCATTTCAATGAGTCCCATAATTTGAGAGATTGAGACAGTGTTGGAGCTAAAATGGTAGGCCTTAATTTCATGGGACACCAGAGCAGGTAGTCTAGGGTATATGTTGGAACAGCTTGTCTCTCTATTTCTATCCAATCGGGTTTCTCGACTTTGAAATATACCAAGGATAGTTGGGCCAGCCTTGCCGCTTGGAAGTATTTAAACAGGTCTGGAAGACCCAGGCCCCCTTTGGTTTTGGGGCTAAGAAGCACATTCCGGGCTATTCTATATCCTTTTTTACCCCAAACGAATTTTATTAATTTCCCTTGTAGGGGTTTGAGATGATGTTTTCTAATATCTATCGGGAGAGACCTAAATAAGTAAAGGAGCTTGGGCAAAAGTGTCATTTTAATAGAGTTGATTCTACCCAGCCATGAAATATTAAGATTGGACCATTTATGGATGTCAGATTCTAATGTGCGGAACATGGGAGGGAAGTTAGCCTGGAAGAGTTGCTCAAACTTAGGGGTAAGATTTATTCCTAGATAGCGGATGGAGGATTCGCTCCATTTAAATTTGAAAGCAGGCTTGAGCCTATTTACTTCTGCGACCGAGAGCGAAATATTTAAAACCTGTGACTTATCCATATTGACTTTTAAGCCCGACAAGGATCCAAAGGTCCTCAGGAGATTACAGATATTGGGGAGCGAGATAGTAGGGGAAGTGACAAATAAAAGGATGTCGTCCGCAAAAAGGGCGCATTTGTGGTAGTGTGCTCCGCATTTTACCCCTTTGATGTTTTGGTCAGTCCTGATTGCAATTGCCAGGATCTCTATGGCTAAGGCAAAAATTACTGGAGAGAGGGGACAACCCTGTCTGGTTCCCCTGGAAATTTGGATGGGATCTGAGTAGAAGCCGTTCATTTTCACCTTGGCGCTCGGAGTGGAGTACAGTGCTTTCAGGGTATTTATAAAGTTGTTCCCAAATCCCCATCTCCCCAGGACTGCAAATAGGAAGGGCCAAGATAAGGAATCGAAGGCTTTTTGGAGGTCCAAAGACAGCAATAGTCCTTCCTGCCTTGGGCCTCCATCCCATCCTGATTGCAACAGAGAAATAATATCTACCGCCCTTCTGACCTGGTCCGGGCCCTGTCTTCCCGGCATGAAGCCTACTTGATCTTTATGAATATAATGATTGATGAAGGAGTTGATTCTATTAGCCAGGATTTTAGTGAGTATTTTCAGATCGTTGTTAATCAACGAGATCGGTCTGTAGTTCTCAACTAGAGATGGATCCTTGTCGGGCTTGGGTATAACCGAAATGAAAGCTAAATTTAATTGTGACTCGAGGGGTGACCCTTCTCTTATGGAATTGAAGAATTTTGTGATAAAGGGTGCCAAAGATTTCATGAATGTTTTATAGTATTGATTGGAGAATCCATCGGGGCCAGGAGCGGAGTTCCCTTTTAAGTTTTTAATGACCTCTATTGTCTCTTCCATGGTGAAGGGGGCTTCCATGATATCTTTATGATCTTTACTAAGGGTTGGAATGTTAATGCTATCAAGGAAGGTTTGTAGGGAGGAGTCGGGCATTGTGTCATTTTGCTGATATAATTTAGAGTAGAAGGAATGAAAGGCTTGCAGGATTTTTGGGGGGTTAAGGGTTGAGGTGCCATCTTGAAGTCTAATATTGGGTATGGTGAAGTTAGTGATTTTGGGAGATAGCTTTCTTGCTAGAAGGGTACTCATCTTATCTCGCTGAACATAGAATTTTGCACTATTCCATTTCAAGTGTGTCTCTGCCCTTACTGTGTGTGCCAGATTTAATGCTGTTCTAGCTGCGTCTAGATGGGCTATGGTGGCCGAAGTAGGGTCTCGTTTATGTTGCTTGCATAGAGCCTTGAATTCCCTCTCTAGTTTTTCTATCTCCGACTTCTGCTCTTTCTTTTTTCTGGAAGATATTTGAATGAATTTTCCCCTTATGGTCGCTTTATGAGCGGCCCATAAAGTCTCGGCTGATATTCCCTCCACATTGTTCCGCAGAAAATAATCTTTTATGTCCTTCTCAAGCTCTATTACTGAGATATGGTCCTTAAGAATGTTGTCATTGATTCTCCAATGGGTAGTGGGCGGTTTGTGAGAACCGCCCCTTAATGTTATGATCACCATGGCGTGATCTGACAGGGCGGTGTCCTTTATAGAGGCCTTAATCGCATAGGGAATATGTACTACTGACATGAGTATATGATCAATCCTGGAATATGTTTTGTGTGGGTTCGAAAAGTGTGTGTAATCCCTCTTAGTGGGATTGAGTTCTCTCCAAATATCGGCTAGGCCTTGTTGATATATTATTTTCGCAATCTTGGAGCTTGTTTTTGTGGGGCGAATCGCTTGAGCTTTTAAGGGTTTGGATTTGTCTAGTCCGGGGTCAAAGGCCACGTTGGAGTCACCTCCGAAGATTACTGTTCCTTCCAATAATGGAGTTAGAATTTGTAGCATTGCTTGGAAGAATTTTGATTGGCCCTTGTTGGGGGAGTAATACGATATGAAGGAGTATAGGTTTTCATCTATTTTACCTTTGACCAACAGGAACCTGCCTTCAGGGTCTCTGTGCACTAAATCGGGCTTAAATTTACACTGTTTTGCAAATAATACCGCAACACCTCTGGTCTTATCCTCTGCATTCGCTAGAAAGAATGTGGGGTATTGAGCATGTAGAAATGTTGGGTTATAATTGGTCGGGAAATGGGTTTCCTGTATCATGACTACCGCCAATTTTTGTGCGTGGTAAGATTGAAATAATTTACGCCTCTTTACTGCTGAATTTAGTCCCTGGGCATTATGGGAAGCTAGCTTGAAGGAAGGATGTGCCATATTGCCACTAGACATGTCTTTTAAAGGGGGGGAGTATATGTGGTGCGATATCTCTTACCTCCTCTGCGGCGCGGTGGAGCATAGACATTCGGATCGCGAGGTAGGACCTGGAGCCTGGAGGATAGTGGGCAGATCAAGAATCCTGTGGACTGGCACAAAGAAAAGAAAGGGTTAGAAAAAAGGACAGAAGAAAAAAAGAAAGAGAAAGAGAATAAATGCAATTGTTCTCGTGAGAATAGTCCCAAGAGGGACCGGTGGCATCGAGGGGGTGTAAAGTTCCCCTCCATGACACCCAATAACAAATAAAGATAGCCCTCCGAAGAGGTTATCAGTCCATCTCCCGACCATGGATGTTCCATTGTCGTTAGACGGGTGGAGGCGCATGACTGCTACCCCAGTCAGAGCCAACCCTATTGGTAATCCTAAAGAATGTAGATAACATAACCTGGTGAGGACAACCATTTCAACATTAAAGCATTTCAATTCAAGTGTAACAAAGCCAGCCGGCTTATTAAAAAGTAAACAAAAAGTAAACAAATATCGAGTCCTGCTAGAGGTCGAAGACGCCTTGGGGGGATGTGTACAGGGTAAGGGGGGGGGGGGGAGGGGGAAGGGGGGAAGGGATGAGATCTATCGGGTAGGTAGATGTATGGGCTGAAAAGGACCCTAGTAGGAGTTGTCCAATTCTATTAGGTTCGTGAGTCATCGTGTCTGGCCCCTGGACCACCCGAACTCCATCCGGTGGAGAGGCGGGCCCGCAGGTGGATAGTCCCAACATCTTGTTCTTCAGAGTGCGTTGCAATGTTGATTGTAGGAAATCTAGGCGCCCTCTATGGGAAGGGGTGAGATCCGTGTGTTAGCGAATCGCTTGAGAAGGGACAGATGCCCTAAGTAGAGTGGTCACATGGCACAGCGGATCTATTCCTAGGTGTGGGGAGACTGATCGGTCAGTTGTATTGAGACCTGAAAAAGTCCATCTGGACGAGGAAGTCCAGTGTCCTTGAAGAGTTCAGAGATCGTGCATCCTGATCCTAATATGTCAAGATGGACTGTTAGGGTGGATGAGGACTTGGAAAGTGTCCTGGGTAAAGTGTCCGGGTACTGTCCGGGTGCGATCAGATCATTCAGGAGGGCATAGGTTCTCTTGTTCGTCTACTCTTTGTGGTTTTCCACAAAGGGGAGACTGGGCTGGTTGGTGTCTGTCTCTTAAAGGATCCGGGTTGCATGTTTGATGTGTCCATCTCTAATTCTTGGGAAATAAGCTTCAGCGAAAGGAGAATCCGCTCTCCTTCGGGTAGATTGGTGAAGGAGTGTGTCTTGCCTTTGTAGGCGAATTTTAAGGCAAATGGGAAAGCCCACCAGTATTTTATCTCTTTTTGTGACAGGATTAGTAGTAGAGGTTTAAGGGCTCTACGTTTTTGGATCGTCGTAGGCGATATGTCGGCAAATATTTGAACATCGTGTCCTTGGAATGATAAGTGTGGTTGCTGGCGAGAGAGCTTCATGATGCTCTCTTTCACTCCGTAGTGATGCGGCTTTACCACGATGTCCCTGGGCGACCCATCCTTCCTGGGGGGACCCAGAGATCTGTGGGCTCTGTCCAATTCCAGGTGGTGTTTAGATATATCAGGGATCAGGGACTTAATTAATTCTTGTACTGCTGTGGGTACATCCGTGCACGATTCTGGGATGCCTCTGACCCTGAAGTTCTCCCTTCTCGATCTGTTTTCCAAATCGTCGATCCTACTTAAGGCTGCATCTAATTGGTCCTGTACGATCTGTAAATGATCAGAATTTTGATTGGTTCTGGATACAGTATAGTCCAGTTTTTGTTCAATCGCTTCAATTCTGGTGCCCAGATTCTGAAAGTCAGATCGAATGTCATTTGTTATTTTGTGAGCTGTATTAGCCAGGCCCCTTTCCAGTAATTCAGATAATTTGAGGAAAAGATCTCCCGCATTCTGGGGCATGTCTGTGCCTGTGTTTCCCATGTAATCAATGGTTTGCTGAGGGAGAGGCGAGTGACCCAGAGGAGATAGCAAGGGAGCTGCCAGGGGGCTCTCAATGAGAAAAGCCGAGTTGTGGCCTGAGGGGGATGTGGTGGGATGGGCATAGGATACTGAAGTGGTAGGATATGGGAGAATAGCAGGAGCGATCACTTGCCTGGGTTCTTGTGTCCCCCCTGATGCTGCCTGTGTCTGAGGCGCTGTTTGTTTCTGAGGCGCGGCCGCCATCTTGGATTCGGCCTGATGCTTCTCAGCCTCAAAACGGGGTCCCAGGTCCTTCTTGGCTGCTGAAGATGGCATGGGTGGGGAACCGCTGTGTTCCCCTAGCCGAAACCGCTGTGATCGGGCTGTCTGCAGCTTCAATAACGGCGCTAGGGCGGCTGGATGGCTGGGGTAGTGAGGAGCTCCCGGCTTACGCGGCCATCTTGGAGTCCTCGCGCATGCGCACCTTATTATTTATTCTATATACTTATCTTACTTAAAAAGTATACTAAAATTAGTGTTCATATTCTCACTTTTTTTTTTGTTCATTATTATTAAATTAATTGACGATTAATTAATTAATTAGTTATTTAATTTTTTATTACGATTCTGTTTTCTCTTTCTTTGGTGTCTGTTCAACAGCCTCTGTATGTACATGTAGGGGCATTCTAACTATAGCTACACCTGAAATAATGTGCAAAACTATTCTATGTACTATTTTTTATATATATGTGGTTTTAACAACCCTTTTAAGTTATATTGGTAGTGTACATGGGAACCGGTCCTGATATTATACGGGAGTCCAAGTACACATACCTCTGCTTATATGTACAGACATTTTTATTACTGCATTTTTTACTGAACTTTCATTATTCATTTTATATATACATGAATATATATATATATATATATATATATATATATATATATATATATATATATATATATATATATATATATATATATATATATATATATATATATATATATATATATATATATATATATATGTGTGGGTATATAGATATATGTAATTTTTATTATTAATTTTAGTGCACCTCTTGCTAATCTTTTAATACATGTGTCCACGAGTCTCTACAGCTATGGGTTAATTCCCATTTGCTAGTTAAAGTCAGTAATTCACTTCCCTTTCCTTCCTTACTACTTTTTTTACAATAGTCTTTTTTCTATTATTAATTTGTACAATATTTGCATAATATTATATATGCCTAGCATTTGGCTATTGATCGTATCTTTTCCTCCCCCTCCCCCTTATTTTACTTTTAATATTTCTTTCCCCCTTTAGAGGCTCCACTGTGAGTTAAGTGCCCCTCTTAATCCATCGCCTAGACGCTTCTGTCCGGCTTTGGCCTCTATCTTTTTCTTAGGAAAAATGGAGGCCAAAGTTTACTATAGTATGTCAATCCCGAGCGCCAATGGGCGCACGGGAAATGACGTCATGACCACACTTCCGCCCTGTGGACCGCAACCCGGAAGCGATGGTGCGGCGTGCATTCCACGGAGCAATGAGACATGTAACCGGCCAGAAACTGCCGGTTATGGACGCCGGACCAGCTACAGTTCCTACAGGGGCGGGTTCCAAGTAATGTCAAATATGCCCTGGCTCACCTGCATAGTGACATCTGTAGGATAATCTAGGCCTGCCTGCCATTTGATGCTTACATTTCTTCCTTTTTTTAACAAGAAAGATGCTTATATTTCTAAATGCATGTATGGCTGATGAGTAGAACAAAGTAAATAGTAATTTAATTAAAACTAAAATTAAAATTTAAATACAATAAAATCAAAATACAAATACACTATTGTCTTATAATAATGAAACCAAGGCGCATCCTTTTTGTAGGACCTCCCACCAATTAAGGGAGGGGTTCCAGCACCAACTTGATGAGTGCTTCTTAGATTGACACATGTATAAAGACTAGCAAGAGACTAGCACCACTTAGGCTCTGATGAAGAAGGGACACCTTTGAAACGCATTAGCCAGCAGCAGTCTGTACGTCCTCTTCCTAGGACCTGGAAAACTGCTACCAGTGGACCAATCGCTTCTGTGTCTGTATACAATGCAATTTTTTCTCCTACCTTTGTGAGTAGATTTTAATCTTGGTTTTAACTAATAAATTTATCAAGGATAATGCACTAGGCTGGTGCGCTCTCTATCTTTCTTATCATTACTACTAGGATAATCCCATCCTGAAGAGCAGAAAGGCCGAAACCCATATTCCTTTTTGAACCCTTGGGATCATTTAGCCAATACACCTGTGCGCAAAAGTATTTTGCATCTATATATCGCATTATCTAAAGCAGAGGGGGGAGGCATCTGGGTAAATCTTGGAAAGCCTAGCTGGAACATAGTACCATTTAGTGAGTACTTTAATGTTAGCTTCAATCAGTGAGATATTTAAAATACCTTTAGATGATCTGCGTAAGGCTTGAAACCATTAGTCGGGGTCCAGCTGGATGTCGAGATCTGCTTCCCAGGATCGAGCATATGTCAGGGAGCACCTCCCTATTTGCCAGAGAAGCATATATAATGGAGATGCCACCCCTTTGAGTTCCAATGTTGGAACACCATTGTTCATATATAGTTGCTTTGGGAGGGCTCGACTTGTCAGACCAAAGCCTGTGGAGGAAGTGCCTGATCTGTGAAAGTCTGAACTTTTCAGATGTTGGCATGTCCATTTTGCTCTGACAATGCCCTAATGTTATAGGGCCGTTTGATGTTAGGAAATGTCCTATCCTGAAAAGTCCCTTGTTCAACCACCAGCGAAAGGCGTATATATTCATACCTGGGGGAAAGTCAGGATTGTGAAAGAGGTGAGCAAGGGGTCTCAGGGGAGATATCAGTTGTGCGTGTGTATGTATCTTATCACAGAGTGTCAGGGAGTGAGATAACGTTGGTGCTAGGATAAATGGTCTGTGTTTTGCCGGTCTCCAGATTAAATAGTCGAGAGTGTAATGTGGGACTGCCTGCCTTTCTATGTAGACCCAGTCAGGTTTGTGGCCCCTAGAATATATGATGGAAAACTGAGCTAGTTGGGCTGCTTGATAGTAAAGCCATAGGTTGGGGAGTCCCAGTCCGTCTTGGGTTTTAAGTCGGAGAAGAGTCTCTTTAGCAAACCGGTGACCCCAATTCCCCCCAGACAAAGCCGACAATCTTGGATTGCAGTTTCGTCAGAGTGGATTTTTTAAAAGGGATAGGGAGGGAGCGGAGGAGGTATAGTAAACGGGGCAGTAATGTCATCTTCACAGCATTTAGCCTGCCGAGCCAGGATAGTCCCCCCTTCTACCACCTTTTTAGGTCTGCTTCAAGAGAGCTGAACATATGAACATATGAGGATAGTTGGCAGTGTAGAGACTGCCAATACTTTTGGTTAGTTTGATTTCTAGATAGGGAATCGCGTCTCCTGCCCAAGCGAAGGAAAAGTGTTGTTTGAGTTGGTCTATTAATTGTGGTCATACAGATATGTTTAGGGCTATCGATTTGGTTACATTTACTTGGAGACCAGAAATATTCCCAAACTCCCTAATTAGTCCGAACACATTGGGGGTGGAGATTAGTGGTGATGTTAGGAACAGTAGCATGTCGTCAGCAAAGAGGGCACACTTATGTTCCTCTTGGCCGCATTTAACTTCTTTTATATCAGTATTTGTTCTGATGGCTATGGCCAGTGTTTCTATCGCTATCGCGAAGATCAAGGGAGATAGAGGGCATCCCTGCCTCGTTCCTCTGTTAATTTCAAAGGGCGCAGAGTAATGCCCTATTAGATGCACTTGTGCCATCGGGTTAGAGTAGAGGGTGTGTATTAGTCGCAGGAATTTAGCACCAAACCCCCAGCATTCCAAAATATCAAATAGGTATGGCCAGGACACAGAGTCGAAGGCCTTCTGTAGATCTAACGATAACAGGAAGCCTTCCTGATGTGGCCCCCCACCCCATTGGGATTGTAGGAGTGAGATCAGGTCAACTGCCCTACGAATTTGGTCCGGTCCCTGTCTCCCCGGGATGAAGCCCACTTGATCCCCGTGGATGTATCCGGCTATGAAGCCGGACAGTCTCGTTGCTAAGATTTTTTCATAATCCTAAGGTCGGTATTTATCAACGAGATGGGGCGATAATTGCCGACCTCGCTCATGTCTTTCCCTGGTTTGGGTATAACTGATATAAAAGCTGTATTTGAGTCACCAGGTAGGGGGCTCCATCCCAGAGAGAATTAAAGAAGCGAGCCATGTAGGGAGCCAGGCATAATCTGAATTTTTTATAGTAACAGACCGAGAAGCCATCAGGTCCTGGAGCTGAGGCTAATTTTAAAGATTTTATCACGTCCACTATTTCATCTGAGGAGAAAGGTTTGTCTAGTAGTTCTTGGTGGGTACGTTTTTGGTGGGGCAAATTGAGATCTTGGAGAAATGCTGTTCTTGTCTTGGGGTGTGTTTGAGGTAGGGCCTTATAAAGGTGCGAGTAGAAGTCATGGAAGGAGTTCATGACTCCCACTGGATTTCGGGTTAAATTTCCCGTCTTGGTGCGAATTTTGGGGTAGGCAAGGACGCGCGTCTTTGGGCTCAGTTTAGCTGCTAGTTTAGAGCCTATCCTGTCTTTTTGGTAATAAAAGCGAGCCCCTGTCCATCTTAGATGTTTCTCGGCTGAGGTAATGAGGGAGAGATTTAATCTGACTCAAGCTGAGCCAAGCCTAGTCAGACTGTCCGGGGTGGGGTTGCTTTTATGGAGTTTACTGAGTGAACGAAAGTCTTCCATCAACTGTTGCATTTCTGCCCTCCTTTCCCGTCTAATTTGGGATGAAAGCTGGATGAGTCTACCTCTCATCACCGCCTTATGCGCCTCCCACAAAGTGCCTGGCGAGATCGAATCAGTGTCGTTGTCCAAAAAGTACTCCGCTAGTGTTGTGTCTAGTAGTGTGCAATGTGCCGGATTGCTCAACAGAGCTTCATTGAGGCACCATTTGAAGGGCCCCCTCTCTCCGACTCCACCCCTGAGGATAAGGGTCATCATGGAATGATCAGATAAAGAAGTATTGTGTATTTTGGAGGCCTCCACCCTTGGGATTGTATGTGATAGAACAAAGATGTGGTCTATCCTGGAGTGCCTTCGGTGTGGAATGGAATAGTGTGTGTAGTCCCTGGTTCGGGGGTTCATTTCCCTCCATATGTCAACCAAGCCATGAGATTGAATGGTCTGCGCTACCTGCAGGCTATGTTTAGGAGGTCTCTTGGCTTTTGGGATCTGGGGGTTGGACTTGTCTGAAGAGAGATCAAAAGGTGTGTTAGAGTCCCCACCCAGAATTACTGTGCCAAGAAAGTGGGGTTGCAGGGTCTGAAGAACAGCTTCAAAAAATTAGTCTTGGTGTGTGTTAGGGGCGTAATAGGAAACAAACGTGTACGTCTCCCCGTTGATTGTACCAGTAACTAGAATATACCAGCCATCAGGATCTTTGACTATTTTGGTAAGTAAGAACTGAACCTTGTTCGAGAAACATACTGCAACCAATCTCGTCTTTTGGCCGCGTTTGCTAGGTAGAATTGAGTGAAGTTTTTGTGAAGGAATGAGGGATTATAGGTAGCCGGGAAATGTGTCTCTTGAAGCAACGCTACATTCGCGTGCAGTGTGTGGAGCTGTTGCATAATTTTACGTCTTTTTACTGGGGAGTTGAGTCCCTGCACGTTATGGGAGAAGATCCGGATTATCGGGTTCATTGGTTGGGTGTCAGTCATGGTGTAGTTGTACGTATGAAGCTATGCGTAAGGTAAACTTAACCATTGTTGATGCCTTCCTTGGCAGATGAGAGTCCCCCCGATCACCACTGCGATCCGATCTCGAGGTAGGAAGTCCAGCAAGACCCTGTAATTGAGGAAGGATAGGGGGGGTGGGGAAGGAAGAAGGGGGAGGGGAGAGCATAGCAAGAAATGGAAAAAGAAAAAGAAGAAGAGAGAGAAGATGTATTAGAAAATACATTATACAATAAGAACCCAGTCCCACTATGCCTGGGGAGGGACCCATCCCTGTCCAGTCCTTTTCCCAGAGGAAACTCAAAACGTCCTACAGAGGACGTGGAGATCTGACTCCGACAGGGGAAGAAAAAGAAGTTCACCTATCGGCGTCAGACAGAGGTGCACTGTGACCATTCCAGTCATCCCCACCGTAAGAGGTAATGATAACAGTGTAAGGAACTTAAAGTCTGAGCCCTGTTGACATAAAAATAGTGCGTATTCAGGTATGAATGGTCTGTCTCCCACCCCCCCACTCAGCAACACGCGTCACCCCTTAGCGTGGTGGGTATGGATAGTAGGTGTTGTGGTGACACCCGTTACCGATCATGGGAGAGGACGAGACACCCACATTTGTCCATATAGCCTATCATCTGGGGGGAAATTTTTTTTTTAAAAAACACAGGAAGAAAATCCTTAGTGAAGAACAAGAAAACTTGTATATAAAAGAAACCAGGAAACACGGGTAACCAGGGGGTTGCAGGAAAAGCCAGTTAAATGGAACAATCTTCCCTTGTGGAACTTGGGGCCATTCCCGAAGTTAACTCAATGGCGTTGTGACGCCATTCCGATGACGGAATGTTGGTCGCGAACACAGTTCCAAAGGGAAGCGGGAAATTGAAGAAATGTTGATAGTAGTCAAGCCAGCTCATGGCGGAAAAAACTCTCGTGAACCTTTAGGATGCTGTTTTAGCCACACTTGGGACAGTGGGCTAGTATGCGATGGTTGTTTAGAAGATTGCGCTCCTTTATTGATATGGAGAGGCGGCAGTTCCTGGGTAATCAGACCTAGATGTAGTAGGAGTCGTTCACCTTCAGAAAAGGAGGAGAAGTTATAAGGTTTGTTGCGGTACGTGAAGTTCAGGTGAAGCGCGAAAGCCCATCTGTGAGTGATATCTTTGCTAGCTAGAACTTGAAGGAATGGTTTCAGCGATCGTCGCTTTTGTACCGTGTATGGGGAGAGATCCGTAAAAATTTGGATCTGGTGACCCATCATCTCCAGTTTCTCCGCCGAGCAGGATAGCTTCATCACTTCTTCTTTGACCGCATAGATGTGCGGTTTCACTATAATGTCCCTTGGTAGGCCGTCAGGACGAGGAGGTTGAAGCGCTCTGTGGGCTCTGTCAAGCTCTAGGCGGTGCGCCGAGATGTCAGGTATTAGCGTTTTGATGAATTCCTGAACCGCTGGACGAACTTCTTTAATGGATTCTGTGAGTCCTCGTATTCTGAAATTGTAGCGTCTCGACCTGTTCTCGAGGTCATCAATTTTAGAAGTCGCTATCTCCAGTTGGTCTTGGAGCTCCTGGATTCTGGCAGTATTCTGATTGATTCTCAGGGCTGCTTGGCCAGATTTTTGTTCAATCACCTCTATTCTTGAGCCTATTTGCTGCTGATCAGCATGGATGGGGGCTGTGATCTGTGCTGCATTATGGGACAGGTCTCTGGTCAGCATTTTAGAGAATGCAGCCATCATGGAGGGGAAGTCTGTGGGTGTGAGAGAGGGATCCCATGTTTCCTGTTCCCATGAGTCTGGGCTGAGCGGAATCTGCTGCAGTGGTGTGTGGGCTAATCCTCCCAGTGCTCTCCTCAATATGGATTTAGTGGATGCAGGTGAGGGGGCCACTTGTTGTGGAGTACTCACTGTGTCTGTCAGTGGATGGGAAGCAGGGAGATCGGCATGATCCTGGTCCGCAATGGATTCCTCAGTATTAACTGTGCTTCGTGAGGATGCGGCCGCCATTTTGGAGTGGCCGGGCGGCACTGCTGCTGACTCTAATTCGCGGGTTAAATTTCTTCGGGCAGTGCCTGAGGACATCGGGTGGTGGCAGAGAGCGTCCCCAGTTGGCTGGTGTTATTGCCAAGCCGGAACGAGGGCTCAGACGGCAGCGGTGTGGGTCGTTAGGCTGGAGTGGCATGGAGCTCCCGGTCTAAGCGGCCATATTGGACGCTGCCGTGCATGCGCCTGCATTTTATTTTTTTAATTTTGGCGCGGGGTTCCCCTTAAAAACCATACCAGACCTGAAGGGTCTGGTATAGATTTTGAGGGGGACCCCACGCCATTTTTTAAAAAAATTTTGGCCGCGGTTCCCCTTAATATCCATACCAGACCTTAAGGGCCTGGTATGGAATTTGGGGGGACCCCCCACGTCATTTTTTTTTTTAGTTTTGGTTCAGGTTCCCCTGTGGGGAAACCCCATGCCGTTTTTATCAATGAACTTTTATGTGTATTGTCGGCCGCGAGTAGTTTTAAATTACTTTTTTTTAACACGGGAAACATGCGCCCCTTTACAGGCATACTATAGACACCCCCCAGGTATGAAATTTAAAGGAATATTACACTTTTATTGTTTCACTTTAAGCATTATTAAAATCACTGCTCCTGAAAAAACGGCCGTTTTGAAAACTTTTTTTTGCATTGATCCATGTCCCCTGAGGCAGGATCCGGATCCGCAAACTTTTTTTATGACAATACCATGAATATAAGCCTTTAAAATTAGCACTTTTGATTATTCATGTTCGTGTCCCATAGACTTTAACGGTGTTCGCATATTCAAAACAAATTTTTTGCCTGCTCGCAAGTTCTGGTGAGAACCGAACAGGGGGGTGTTCAGCTCATCCCTATCTGACAGCAAAATGACATTTCAAAGGAAAAAAAATCATTTAAAACTACTCGCGGCTATTTATTAATTGCCGGTCCGACAATACACATAAAAGTTCATTGATAAAAACAGCATGGGAATTCCCCACAGGGGAACCCCGAACCAAAATGAAAAAAAAAATGAAAAAAAATCTTGACCAGACCCTTGTCCGAGCACGCAACCTGGCAGGCTGCAGGAAAAGAGGGGGGACGAGAGAGCGCCCCCCCTCCTGAACCGTACCAGGCCACATGCCCTCAACTTGGGGAGGGTGCTTTGGGGTAGCCCACCAAAACACCTTGTCCCCATGTTGTTGGGGACAAGGGCCTCATCCCCACAACCCTTGCCCGGTGGTTGTGGGGGTCTGCGGGTGGGGGGCTTATCGGAATCTGGAAGCCCCCTTTAACAAGGGGACCCCCAGATCCCGGCCCTCCCCCTGTGTGAAATGGTAAGGGGGTACCCCTACCATTTCACAAAAAAACTGTCAAAAATGTTAAAAATGACAAGAGACAGTTTTTGACAATTCCTTTATTTAAATGCTTTTTCTTTCTTCTATCTTCTTTCTTCTGTCTTCTATCTTCCTTCGGTTTCTTCCTCCACATCCTCCGGTGTGCTCATCCGGCATCTTCCTACGCGACGTCTTCTTCCCTTCTTCTCCTCGGGCCGCTCCGCATCCATGATGGCATGGAGGGAGGCTCCCGCTGTGTGACGCTTCTCCTCTTCTGACGGTTCTTAAATAACGGGGGGCGGGGCCACCCGGTGACCGCGCCCCCGTTATTTAAGAACCGTCAGAAGAGGAGAAGCGTCACACAGTGGGAGCCTCCCTCCATGCCATCATGGATGCGAAGAGGCCCGAAAAGGAGATGAAGAGAAGAAGATGAAGAGAAGAAGATGAAGAGAAGAAGATGAAGAGAAGAAGATGAAGAGAAGAAGATGAAGAGAAGAAGATGAAGAGAAAAAGATGAAGAGAAGAAGATGAAAAGAGAAGCGTCACACAGCGGGAGCCTCCCTCCCCTCACCGGAATGAAGCAGTGCAGACACCACCCGGATGATGATAACTCATCTCCGGGTGTAGGTGTCCGTGTGCTGTGATGATGGTATACCCCGGGGGACTGTGTCACATGGGAATCCTCAGAGCGGACATGCAGCAGAACTAGAAACCCCAATATGAGGTACCCAAACCCGCTGCACATCCTCGGGCGTCCGAGATCTAAGGCATGAGAACCAGAGCGCGGACAGGGCAACACACCTGCCTGACATGAGGGGAAGGAAAAAAAAAACGGACGGGGGAAGAAAAAAGGAATACGTAAATAAGGATATAGACACGCATATACAATACATCTTATTAAACAAAAGTTCACATAGATGAAATCAATACCCACAAACAGAACTCAAATAATATACAATATTTATATTACATTTTAAATGATACTGAGACCTCATTATAAGAGGAAAGAAAACTGGCAAAAAACAGGGCGATAACTGGCATCGGTCCAACGCATGCGCATCAGGCTCTCCAATGAACCTGGGTGATGCAGGGAAAGAAAATTAAGGAAAACGTGGTGGCATAGATGGAAAGAGGGGATGGAAGGAGACGAACAGCCCTCCTACAGAAATGGTTTGTAGCTAATTCCCTCATTGAGCCCTGGGTAACGGGTTGCCTGTAATGAATAAATCCATCTAGTCTCTAATTGCAATAATTTTTTATCAATGTCACCTCCACATCCCTGTTGGGGTAAGTGCTCCAAACTAAAGAACTGGATGGATTTAAGGTTAAAATTGTGGTATAATCCTACATGGCGGCTAATGGGTGTTTCCATTTTATGTTTGGAGATAAGAGATACATGATCTCTTATTCTGCAATACAGGGGGTGCTTCGTTTTGCCTATATAGAAGGCTCCGCAGGGGCTGAGCCCACTGACTCTCAGTTGGTCCTATGTTTGGGGGTCCATGACCTGTTATCCGGTTGTGTAATGCCCCATACACACGGTCGGATATTGATCGGACATTCCGACAACAAAATTCTAGGATTTTTTCAGACGGATGTTGGCTCAAACATGTCTTGCATACACACGGTCACACAAAGTTGTTGGAAAATCCGATCATTCTGAACGCAGTGACATAAAACACGTACGTCGGGACTATAAATGGGGCAGTAGCCAATAGCTTTCATCTCTTTATTTATTCTGAGCATGCGTGGCACTTTGTGCGTCGGATTTGTGTACATACGATCGGAAATTCCGACAACGGATTTTGTTGATTTCCAGGTAAGGTTTGACAAATCTTGAGATTCTCAGAACAACTTCAGCAGGAGGACTTGGAAAACAGGGAAAGAAGGTAGAACTTGCTCTTCAAAGGTATCCCTGAAACAGTAGGGGACCCTGACTTACGCAGCTATCTTCTGGGTCTTTTTAACAACCTGGCCCCCATAGTGGTGGATATAGACTGGCGCTTAGATAGAGCCCACCGCTCTCTGGGCCCAAAGCCTCCGGCTGGAGCTAGACCCAGGGATGTTATAATAAGGTTTCATTTTTTTGAAAGCAAAGAGGCACTAATTTTGGCTACACGTAATAAATCCCAACTTGTGTATAAGGGAGCAAAACTGCAGATTTTCAGTGACCTCTCTCCCATTACCCTTGCTAAACTGAGAAATCTGTGCCCAATCACCTCGCATTTACAACATCATAAGACTCCATACTACTGGGGATTTCCCTTCCGCCTTACTGTATCCAAGGATGGAGTTCAGTATACCCAGCGCTAACTGCAGGAGGGCGAAGCATTTTTGAAAAATCTCGGCCTGCCTCCTCTGCCAGAAAAAGATTTGATCCCTCCTTCCATCCAGGCCTGTCCACCTCTTACTACTCCCAGCTGCATCTGGACCCCTGTGAGGGGCAAGTCTAGGAAACATCTCTCTACACATGTCTACATCCCTCCAAGCAACCTCCTTGATCCTTTTACACATTCCAGCTTGGATCCATGCTTTATTGCTCCTTACTTTTCTGTTTCTCCATAGTTCAAAAGAAACGAAGTACGTTGCTCTGGTTATAAGGTTTTGTGGCTACCCCGTTTCCTGTTATAATATATAATAAATGCTACCAAGTTCATAAGGCGAGCCTTCCCATCCCTATGCTCAATGTCTTCTGATGAAAGTCTGCATATGTCCCTACCTGGCCTCGGATTACATCCAGGGCCTCCTGAGATGCAGATACCTCTCAGGTCTTCAAAAACTTAAGTTCTATTTTTCTTTCTATTTTTCCATGTTCATGGGTCAGTGTTGTAGGTTGAAATCGCAATATTCTTGTTTTCCTAACCCACTGCAGTTCTTTCACAGGGTATATTTGTCAATACTCAGGTACCTAAGGGTTGTTGGTTCCAGCAATGTTTATAAACAGCCATACAATTTTTTTTTATTTTCTATGTTTTGTTTTTTTTCATACATACTGTTCTAACACAAGCATATCTAAATAGTCTGCATACATGGCTTTAAGGATCATGTCATATAATGTTAAGGGTCTAGGTTCCATCCATAAGCGTTGGATGGCCCTGAAGGATTTCAGGGCCTCAGGCGCAGACGTGGTGATGATCTAGGAGACTCATCTCCGGACAGGTGGTTCAAATTGTGGTTGAAATTTGACTCAAAGTTTTATCCCACCTCCTTTCTTACCTCTGATTCCATGGGCAAGATGGGAGTGGCAATTCTGATTAAGAAGTCCTGCCCTATTAAGGTAAAAAACTCCCACGCTGATCCTCATGGGCATAGGTGTGCGCAGCCTAATGCCCCGTACACACGGTCGGATTTTCTGATGGAAAATGTCCGATCGGAGCGTGTTGTCGGAAATTACGACCGTGTGTGGGCTTCATCGGACATTTTCCATCGGATTTTCTGACACACAAAGTTGGAGAGCAGGAGATAAAATTTTCCGACAACAAAATCCGTTGTCGGAAATTCCGATCGTGTGTACACAAATCCGACGGACAAAGTGCCACGCATGCTCAGAATAAATAAAGAGATGAAAGCTATTGGCCACTGCCCCATTTATAGTCCCGACGTACGTGTTTTACGTCACCGCGTTTAGAACGATCGGATTTTCCGACAACTTTGTGCGACCGTGTGTAGACAAAACAAGTTTGAGCCAACATCCGTCGGAAAAAATCCTAGGATTTTGTTGTCAGAATGTCCGAACAAAGTCCGACCGTGTGTACGCCCTATTAAGCATTAGGGTGTGCACCCTTAAGCTCAAACATTGATCTCCCTGCTAGTACAGTGAAAGAGAAAAGGATAAACACTTCTCTTATTGCAGGGCCAGAAAGAGGGAGATCTTTCCCATGTTCCTGTTGCTATAAAGAACGATATAACACCCAGCACACCCTGTGCGCACGCCTACGCTCATGGGAGATTCCTCATTCTAGACTGTGAGTGTATGACCACTTCCTTCCCCCTTGTCAATCTCTATGCCCCTAATACAGGTCAGATTGACTTTCTTAACAAACTTTTTGAGTCCCCTCATTACTGTTCATAACCTTTTATGATCATTGGTGGGGATTTTAATCTGGTTATGTCACCCACCAGAGACAGACAAACTCTCCTTAGTTCTACACCTTCTAAAAAGGTTACATCCCAAGCCAATTCTTTCCGCAAATGTATTAGGTCTCATCAGCTTTTTGACTCATGGAGGATCAAGCATCCCTCCGCTAAGCAGTTCACGTTTTACTCCCCAGCTCATAAAATGTACTCACGTCTTGACCACTTTTTCATTTCAGCTCCAATTATCCCCTATGTGGTCGAGTCTGACATATCACCCATCACATGGTCAGACCATGCCCCCATCATGTTAGACCTCTTACAATCCAAAGTTTCACGTTCCACCTTAGCAAAAATTTTTAAGGAATTTTTCCAGTTTAATATAGGGTCAGTTTCCGAATTTTCTACGCTGTGGGAGGCACACAAGGCTGTATTTTGTGGTGCTTGTATAGCTGAAAGCTCTCGGTTGAAGAAAGATAGAAATGGACTTATACAGTCCCTGACATCCGCACTGGTAACTGCAGAGCGGCAGCTGTTGTGTGGCCCCACGGTGATGAAACTGCGAAAGGTCACCTCCCTCAGAGAACAGATTAAATTAATACAGCTTGGCAGAGCGGCAAGATCCTTACTTTGGACGAAACAAAAATTTTATGAATACTCAAATAAACCCCATAGAATGTTAGTCAACAAACTACACCCATGCCCATTCAATTCATTCCCTGACTTCCTTCTCCAGGCTGACGGATCTAGAACACACTGTCCCCATGAGATGTCAAAAACTTTTGGTAAATTTTATCATAAATTGTATAACTGTCTGACTCCAGAGAACCACTTTCATTTTACCCAGGAAAAAATTGAGACATTTTTCTCTAACATAAACCTCCCAAAATTATCTTCAGCAGATCTAGCTAGCTTAAATACGGCTATAACGGCTGAAGAGCTTTTAACTACAATTAAGGGCCTTCCATTACATAAATCACCTGGCCCTGATGGTTTGCCCTATTTTTATTATAAAACTTTCTTTGATATTCTGTCTCCACACATGCTGACCTTATATGATTCCTTGCTTAAGGGTACAGTTCCACACCCACAATTCTCCCATTCATACATTTCTGTCATCCCAAAGCCTGGTAAGGACCCCTCTATCCCAGATAATTACAGGCCAATAGCCCTGTTAAATTCAGATTATAAAATATTTACGACAATTCTTGCATCCAGACTATCTAGACTTGTTCCCAAACTGATCCATAGTCACCAGGTGGGCTTTGTCCCTGGCAGGCATGGCGGAGATAACACCCGCTGTACAAAATATCTGATAGATCTCTTAGACAGATCTTTCCGTTTGGCCTTGGTTCTAAGTTTGGATGCACAAAAGGCCTTTGATAGGCTGAGTTGGCCTTATATGTTTGCTACCTTAAATGCATACGGTTTTGGTGGCTCTTTTTTTAAAGCTTTAGAGCAGTGGTTCTCAACTCCAGTCCTCAGGACCCACCAACAGGCCAGGTTTGCAAGATAGCTGAAATACATCACAGGTGATATCACTTGCTGCTCAGTGATTGCAGTATTCTAGTCTGCATCTCCCCAAGGTAATACTTAAAATCTGTCCTGTTGGTGGGTCCCGAGGACTGGAGTTGAGAACCACTGCTTTAGAGGCTCTCTACTCGACAGTTACAGCCCAAGTTCAGATGTCTTCCTTCCTGTCGCCTGGCTTCCCCATGACAAACTGAACTCGGCAGGGGTGTTCCCTTTCACCATTACTTTTTATTTTGTGTCTAGAACCCCTGGCCAAGTCCATCCGTACTCATCCGGATATCTGTGGTGTGGTGATGCGACAGGGGGAATATAAACTGTCACTTTTCGCAGATGACATCCTGCTCACTATTACAAACCCATTGATATCTCTCCCCTCATTGCACAAATTACTGAACGCCTTTGGTGCCATTTCTGGTTATAAGGTTAACACTTCTAAAACTGAAGCTCTCCCCATACACATCCCATCCTCCCTGTTATCTCAACTTAAAGATTCATACCCTTACAAATGGTGCACTACCTCCATTAAATACTTAGGTATCCTTCTTACCCCCTGCTATTCTTCCCTTTATCCTGTTAATTACCCCCCTCTGTTTTTAGACATTAACAAATCCCTACTGACCTGGACAAAGTACCCCCTGTCTCTGTTGGGTCTATTTTACCCAGGCTACTATATAATTTTGAAACATTGCCAATTCCCATACCTTCCTCTCAGCTAAAAACACTCCAGAGGAGCTTTTAAAAGTTCATATGGGGTGATAGGGCACATCGCATAGCGAGTTCGTGGCATTTGCCCCAAGATCCAAAGGGGGATTGGGCGCCCCAGACATTATTAAATATTACTACGCCTCACATTTGAGGGCTATTGTTTCATGGTCCTCCTTACATGCACCAAATCAGTGGACAGCTATTGAAAAGCAAGTGTTATATCCGGTTCACCCATGTTCCTTAGTTTGGGATGACCTCCCATCCCTGGACGATTTTTTTTAAACGTCAATGTACTGCTCCAATGACCTTCACTTTAACCATCTGGTGTAAGTGCCTTAAAGGCTTTTCTCTTACCTCACCCTGCTCCCCTCGTGTTAATGTACTGCTTAACCAGAGCAGGTTTTCCCATGGCTTAATGCCCCCCTCTTCCAGCTCCGAAACTTGGTTCATCCTATCACGCGGAGACTGCATACTTTTGATACACTACATGAGAAATATGATATACCTACTCAACGTTTCCATTTTTATTTACAGGTTAGACATTTCTTTTACTCCAAATCTCCAACCCTGACTCTCGATAAACCAACCACTTTTGAGTATTTATGTGCCCAGAGCTATCATCAACTACATTTAAAATCCTCCATTCACCGTATCCTCCATGAGTCGACACCACTTACCGAGACCACACATCACTACATGAAGAGATGGTCCCATTAAATAGGTAGACCTATTACGGTCCAGGTATGGGATAGGATCTGGTCCTATACTTTTAAGTCCTCTAAATGTGTAACCCAAAGGGAAACATCTAACAAGATTCTCATATTTTGGTACAAAACCCCTGATGTCATTAACAAATACGATTCCTCAGTTTCGTCACGTTGCTGGCACTGTGGGACTGACACAGGCTCTTTATTTCATATTTTTTGGTAATGTTCTATGGTCCAACCCTTTTGGCATGAAGTAATGCTCTTAATACAAACGGTGATGGAGGTGTCCCTTCCGCTTGATCCCTTAAATTATCTACTGGGTCTTCCTTTTCCAGGTGTAACTAAAACAGTCAATCGGCTAATTTATTATATTTTGTTAGCTGTCAAAAGGCTTACTCCATTGTGCTGGTTGTCTAATACACCCCCTCGTGGTCCAGATTTCTTCACCTGGTGGCTGAGATTCGGAGGATGGAATATCTCACGGCATCTGTACATGATACCATCTCCCAATTTGATAAAGTCTGGGAACCTTGGGATCAATCGGAATATGGGACCCCTGTGCCAATAGCCACATCATAAATTGTATTAACATTGTTCTATCCTTGCTCGTGTCCCCTCCCTCCCCCCCTTGTTTTCTATGTATGCCATTTGGGGCCTTCCTGAGTCTTCTGTTTCTTATTATATACCCTCTACAAAAACCCTTTTGTCTTTTTTACATTTGTGAATGCTCTGTGTTTTTGATTCCTATTACCTACCTATGAGATATACAGATCACCCCTGTGCCCTGCATGCATGGACATTGTTTATTGATACCTCCTGTTTCTTTGTTTGATATCATTGTGCTTTTTGATTTTAGTGCACTGTGCACTATGTAACAATTTTGTACTTGTTCTTTTAAAAAACCCAATAAAAACACAATTTTGCAAAAAAAAACCTTCGGCCCAGTCTGAGGTCTTGAGCACTCTGGAGAAGGTTTTCATCCAGGATATCCCTGTACTTGGCCGCATTCATCTTTCCCTCGATTGCAACCAGTCGTCCTGTCCCTGCAGCTGAAAAATACCCCCATAGTATGATGCTGCCACCACCATGCTTCACTGTTGGACTGTATTGGACAGGTGATGAGCAGTGCCTGTTTTTCTCCACACATACCGCTTAGAAGGCCAAAAAGTTCTATCTTGGTCTCATCAGACCAGAGAATCTTATTTCTCACCATCTTCAGGTGTTTTTTAGCAAACTCCATGTGGGCTTTTATGTGTCTTGCACTGAGGAGAGGCTTTCATCGGGCCACTCTGCCATAAAGCCCCGACTGGTGGAGGGCTGCAGTGATGGTTGACTTTCTACAACTTTCTCCCATCTCCCGACTGCATCTCTGGAGCTCAGCCACAGTGATCTTTGGGTTCTTCTTTACCTCTCTCACTAAGTCTCTTCTCCCCCGATAGCTCAGTTTGGCCGGATGGCCAGCTCTAGGAAGGGTTCTGGTCATCCCAAATGTCTTCCATTTAAGGATTATGGAGGCCACTGTGCTCTTAGGAACCTTAAGTGCAGCAGAAATTTTTTTGTAACCTTGGCCAGATCTGTGCCTTGCCACAATTCTGTCTCTGAGCTCTTCAGGCAGTTCCTTTTGACCTCATGATTCTCATTTGCTCTGACATGCACTATGAGCTGTAAGGCCTTATATAGACAGGTGTGTGGCTTTCCCAATCAAGTCCAGTCAGTGTAATTGAACACAGCTGGACTCAAGTGAAGGTGTAGAACCATCTCAAGGATGATCAGAAGAAATGGACAGCACCTGAGTTAAATATATGAGTGTCACAGCCAAGGGTCTGAATACTTAGGACCATGTGATATTTCAGTTTTTCTTTTTTAATAAATCAGCAAAAATGTCAACAATTCTGTGTTTTTCTGTCAATATGGGGTGCTGTGTGTACATAAACCACTTGCCGACCGCCTCACGCCTATATACGTGAACAGAGCGGCACGGGCAGGCAAAATCACGTACCTGGTACGTGACTGCCTTCCCGCGGGCGGGGGGTCCGATCGGACCCCCCCCCGGTGCCATCGGCGGTCGGAATTTGGTTGGGAGCGATGAGAGACGAGGGGGAGACCATCCAATCGTGGCCCCCCCCCCGCGATCGCTCCCAGCCAATGAGAAACATCCCCTGCCTCTGTATAGTACACAGAGGCAGAGGATGTGATGTCATCTCTCCTCGGCTCGGCAGTTTCCGTTCCAGCGCCGAGGAGAGAAGACATGTAAGTGCACCAACACTCACACACAACACAGTAGAACATGCCAGGCACACTAAACACCCCCGATCCCCCCCCGATTGCCCCCCGATCCCCCCCAATCACCCCCCCAGTCACAAACTGACACCAAGCAGGTTTTTTTTTTTTTTTCCTGATTACTGCATAGTGTCAGTTTGTGACAGTTAGCAGTGGTAGGACAGTGAGTGTTAGCCCCCTTTAGGTCTAGGGTACCCCCCTAACCCCCCCTAATAAAGTTTTAACCCCTTGATCACCCCCTGTCGCCAGTGTCGCTAAGCGATCATTTTTCTGATCGCTGTATTAGTGTCACTGGTGACGCTAGTTAGGAACGTAAATATTTAGGTTCGCTGTCAGCGTTTTATAGTGACAGGGACCCCCATATACTATCTAATAAATGTTTTAACCCCTTGATTGCCCCCTAGTTAACCCTTTCACCACTGATCACCATATAACTGTTACGGGTGACGCTGGTTAGTTTGTTTATTTTTTATAGTGTCAGGGCACCCGCCGTTTATTACCGAATAAAGGTTTAGCCCCCTGATCGCCCAGCGGTGATATGCATCGCCCCAGGCAGCGTCAGATTAGCGCCAGTACCACGAACACCCACGCACGCACCGTACACGCACCGTACACCTCCCTTAGTGGTATAGTATCTGAACGGATCAATATCTGATCCGATCAGATCTATACTAGCGTCCCCAGCAGTTTAGGGTTCCCAAAAACACAGTGTTAGCGGGATCAGCCCAGATACCTGCTAGCACCTGCGTTTTTCCCCTCCGCCCGGCCCAGCCCAGCCCACCCAAGTGCAGTATCGATCGATCACTGTCACTTACAAAACACTAAACGCATAACTGCAGCGTTCGCAGAGTCAGGCCTGATCCCTGTGATCGCTAACAGTTTTCTTGGTAGCATTTTGGTGAACTGGCAAGCACCAGCCCCAGGCAGCATCAGATTAGCGCCAGTACCGCTAACACCCACACACGCAGCATACGCCTCCCTTAGTGGTATAGTATCTGATCGGATCAATATCTGATCCGATCTATACTAGTGTCCCCAGCAGTTTAGGGTTCCCAAAAACGCAGTGTTAGTGGGATCAGCCCAGATACCTGCTAGCACCTGCGTTTTGCCCCTCCGCCCAGCCCAGCCCACCCAAGTGCAGTATCGATCGATCACTGTCACATTTTTTGTAGCGTTTTGGTGAACTGGCAAGCACCAGCGGCCTAGTACACCCCGGTCGTAGTCATACCAGCACTGCAGTAACACTTGGTGACGTGGCGAGTCCCATAAGTGCAGTTCAAGCTGGTGAGGTGGCAAGCACAAGTAGTCTCCCGCTGCCACCAAAAAGACAAACATAGGCCTGTCATGCCCATAATGCCCTTCCTGCTGCATTCGCCAATCCTAATTGGGAACCCACCGCTTCTGCAGCGCCCGTACTTCCCCCATTCACATCCCCAACCAAATGCAGTCGGCTGCATGAGAGGCATTTATATGTCCTCCCGAGTACCCCTACCCAACGAACCCCCCCCCCCAAAAAGATGTTGTGTCTGCAGCAAGCGCGGAAATAGACATGACACCCGCTATTATTGTCCCTCCTGTCCTGACAATCCTGGTCTTTGCATTGGTGAATGTTTTGAACGCTACCATTCACTAGTTGAGTATTAGCGTAGGGTACAGCATTGCACAGACTAGGCACACTTTCACAGGGTCTCCCAAGATGCCATCGCATTTTGAGAGACCCGAACCTGGAACCGGTTACAGTTATAAAAGTTACAGTTACAAAAAAAGTGTAAAAAAAAAAAGAACACAAACAGAAATAAAAAAAAATAGTTGTTTCATTGTTCTCTCTCTCTCTCTATTCTCTCTCTATTATTCTGCTCTTTTTTACTGTATTCTATTCTGCAATGTTTTATTGTTATTATGTTTTATCATGTTTGCTTTTCAGGTATGCACTTCACGACTTTGAGTGGTTATACCAGAATGATGCCTGCAGGTTTAGGTATCATCTTGGTATCATTCTTTTTAGCCAGCGGTCGGCTTTCATGTAAAAGCAATCCTAGCGGCTTATTAGCCTCTAGACTGCTTTTACAAGCAGTGGGAGGGAATGCCCCCCCCCCACCGTCTTCCGTGATTTTCTCTGGCTCTCCTGTCTCAACAGGGAACCTGAGAATGCAGCCGGTGATTCAGCCAGCTGACCATAGAGCTGATCAGAGACCAGAGTGGCTCCAAACATCTCTATGGCCTAAGAAACCGGAAGCTACGAGCATTTTATGACTTAGATTTCGCCGGATGTAAACAGCGCCATTGGGAAATTGGGGAAGCATTTTATCACACCGATCTTGGTGTGATCAGATGCTTTGAGGGCAGAGGAGAGATCTAGGGTCTAATAGACCCCAATTTTTTCAAAAAAGAGTACCTGTCACTACCTATTGCTATCATAGGGGATATTTACATTCCCTGAGATAACGATAAAAATGATTTAAAAAAAAAATTAAAGGAACAGTTTAAAAATAAGATAAAAGAGCAAAAAAAAAAAAAAGGAAAAAAAAAAAAAAACCCCCTGTCCCCCCTGCTCTTGCGCTAAGGCAAACGCAAGCGTCGGTCTGGCGTCAAATGTAAACAGCAATTGCACCATGCATGTGAGGTATCACCGCGAAGGTCAGATCGAGGGCAGTAATTTTAGCAGTAGACCTCCTCTGTAAATCTAAAGTGGTAACCTGTAAAGGCTTTTAAAGGCTTTTAAAAATGTATTAATTTTGTTGCCACTGCACGTTTGTGCGCAATTTTAAAGCATGTCATGTTTGGTATCCATGTACTCGGCCTAAGATCATCTTTTTTATTTCATCAAACATTTGGGCAATATAGTGTGTTTTAGTGCATTAAAATTTAAAAAAGTGTGTTTTTTCCCAAAAAATGCGTTTGAAAAATCGCTGCGCAATTACTGTGTGAAAAAAAAAATGAAACACCCACCATTTTAATCTGTAGGGCATTTGCTTTAAAATAATATATAATGTTTGGGGGTTCAAAGTAATTTTCTTGCAAAAAAAAATAATTTTTTCATGTAATCAAAAAGTGTCAGAAAGGGCTTTGTCTTCAAGTGGTTAGAAGAGTGGGTGATGTGTGACATAAGCTTCTAAATGTTGTGCATAAAATGCCAGGACAGTTCAAACCCCCCCAAATGACCCCATTTTGGAAAGTAGACACCCCAAGCTATTTGCTGAGAGTCATGTCGAGTCCATGGAATATTTTATATTGTGACACAAGTTGCGGAAAAGAGACAAATTTTTTTTTTTTTTTTTTTGCACAAAGTTGTCACTAAATGTTATATTGCTCAAACATGCCATGGGGATTTGTGAAATTACACCCCAAAATAAATTCTGTTGCTTCTCCTGAGTACGGGGATACCACATGTGTGGGACTCTTTGAGAGCCTAGCCGCGCACGGGACCCCGAAAACCAAGCACCGCCTTCAGGCTTTCTAAGGGCGCAAATTTTTGATTTCACTCTTCACTGCCTATCACAGTTTCGGAGGCCATGGAATGCCCAGGTGGCACAAAACCCCCCAAAAGACCCCATTTTGGAAAGTAGACACCCCGAGCTATTTGCTGAGAGGTATAGTGAGTATTTTGCAGACCTCACTTTTTGTCACAAAGTTTTGAAAATTGAAAAAAGAAAAAAAAAAAAAAAATTTCTGGTCTTTCTTCATTTTCAAAAACAAATGAGAGCTGCAAAATGCTCACCATGCCTCTCAGCTAATAGCTTGGGGTGTCTACTTTCCAAAATGGGGTCATTTGGGGGGTTTGTGCCATCTTGGCATTTTATGGCCTTCAAAACTGTGATAGGTAGTGAGGAGTGAAATCAAAAATGTATGCCCTTAGAAATCCTGAAGGTGGTGCTGGGTTTTCGGGGCCCCGTACGCGGCTAGGCTCCCAAAAATTGCCACACATGTGGTATCCCCGTACTCAGGAGAAGCAGCTGAATGTATTTTGGGGTGCAATTCCACATATGCCCATGGCCTGTGTGAGCAATATATCATTTAGTGACAACTTTTTGTAATTTTTTTTTTTTTTGTCATTATTCAATCACTTGGGACAAAAAAAAAAAATATTCAATGGGCTCAACATGCCTCTCAGCATCTTCCTTGGGGTGTCTACTTTCCAAAATGGGGTCATTTTTGGGGGGGTTGTACTGCCCTGCCATTTTAGCACCTCAAGAAATGACATAGGCAGTCATAAACTAAAAGCTGTGTAAATTCCAGAAAATATACCCTAGTTTGTAGTCGCTATAACTTTTGCGCAAACCAATAAATATAAGCTTATTGACATTTTTTTTACCAAAGACATGTGGCCGAATACATTTTGGCCTAAATGTATGACTAAAATTTAGTTTATTGGATTTTTTTTATAACAAAAAGTAGAAAATATCATTTTTTTTCAAAATTTTCAGTCTTTTTCCGTTTATAGCGCAAAAAATAAAAATGGCAGAGGTGATCAAATACCATCAAAAGAAAGCTCTATTTGTGGGAAGAAAAGGACGCAAATTTCGTTTGGGTACAGCATTGCATGACCGCGCAATTATCAGTTAAAGCGACGCAGTGCCGAATTGTAAAAAGTGCTCTGGTCAGGAAGGGGGTAAATCCTTCCGGGGCTGAAGTGGTTAATGAGGAAAAAAATTAACTTAAATGATTTTAGCAAATGGCTGCAATATAACAAGGAGTGAAAAATTTAAGGGGGTCTGAATACTTTCCATCCCCACTATAGGCAAAATGAAATGCCCCCTGTATTGCAGAATAAGAGATCATGTATCTCTTATCTCGAAACATAAAATGGAAACACCCATTAGCCGCCATGTAGGATTATACCACAATTTTAACCTTAAATCCATCGGGTTTTTTAGTTTGGAGCACTTACCCTAACAGGGACGTGGGGGTGACATTGATAAAAAAATGATTGCAATTAGAGACTAGATGGATTTATTCATTACAGTCAACTCGTTACCCAGGGCTCAATGAGGGGATTAGCTACAAACCATTTCTGTAGCAGGGCTGTTTGTTTGTTTCCTTCCATCCCCTCTTTCTTTTCTATGCCACCACGTTTTCCTTAATTTTGTTTCCTTGCATTACCCAGGTTCATTGGAGAGCCTAATGCGCATGCGTTGGACCGATACCGGATAGAGTCCTCTAGAAATGTTTTTTGCCATTTTTTTTCCTCTTATAATGAGGTCTCAGTATCATTTAAAATGTAATATAATTATTGTATATTATTTGAGTTCCGCTTGTGGGTATTGATTTCATCTATGTGAACTTTTGTTTAATAAGATGTATTGTATGTGCGTGACTGTATCCTTATTTACATATTCATTTTTTCTTCCCCCCGTCGGGTTTTTTTTTTTCTTTCCCTCTTCCCAGGCAGGTGTGTTGCCCTGTCCATGCTGCAGTTCTCATGCCTTAGAGCCCCGTACAGATGCCCGAGGATGTGCAGCGGGTTTGGGTACCTCATATTCTCATCTAATTCTGCCGCATGTCCACTCTGAGGGTTCCCATGTGACACAGTCCCCCGGGGTATACCATCATCACAGCACACAGACACCTACACCCCGGAGATGAATTATCATCATCCGGGTTGTGTCTGCACTGCTTCATTGCGGTGAGTTCCTGTAGTGTGTACCGACACACTTCTGGTATCCTGGTGACACTCTGTACTCGCGCACCCTCACCTTGCATCCGCGTTTGTGTCATAACGGCGTGACATCACACGCTGTGTTTTGGCACCAATGGGGAGGGATATTTAAACCCGCCATGGCGGTGGCCATACTGGGAGTCCCTGGGAGCTCTTGAGACAAAGGCGATGTTCTCTTAAGTAAATTCTCTGGACTAATTGACCATCAATCCCTTTTATGTTTGTGAAATCTAGTTGCTAGCCCACTTATGTTTTCTTTTTCTTTCTTTTCCCTTGTTGTTTTATTGATAGGTTCAGTCTTGCTGCTTTTCAACTGGTCATCGGCTGTGTTTACTTCCACCTCTCTGCCTTGTGTGCCTCCACCGCCTCATAGTTTTCAGTGACCGTTGGCTGGTGGGGGGTTTTCACAATAGGGTGCATTGGCATTACGAAATAAAATAAAAAGAATAATTTTATATTATTATTTTTTTTTAAATAAGTGAAAAAAAATTATACGCCAGTACCAAATTAAGGACCATTTATATGCCTCGCCTACTTGAGCTCCCAGTATATATACATTTGTGCAATGCTTTTGTTGGAGGTGAGTATGGTTCATGTCTATTTGGGACCTGTTTTGAATAGATAGAGAAGAAGAGAGAGATTACAGAATAGATTTAAACCCCAAAGTAATCTTAAATGCAACACCAGAAAGTGAATCCAGCTACCCTTATTTCTCCTTCTGTTTAGTAGGGGGAGCAGAATATGAAATTTGCAATGTTGAAATTTTTTTCCAAGAATTATTCCAGATCAATACACTATCCTGTGATAATAAAACACACTTTGATGCTTGTGTGGGCTAAGTGGTATAGCAGGACTTGATGAGCAGTTACCACCAGAATCCTATGCACTTCAAAAACAAAGACAAGTTTGCCTTCATATGGTTTCTATATACTGTATTTAAAGGAGAATGATCTAAGGTCAGAATGGAGCTTCTTAAATGCTTAAGAAGCTGTGTGAGCAAACTGTGAGTGATAATGAAATTAATAGAAGTGTTGAGTTTTTTGGACAACCTGATTGTCCTTGGAAATACATTGAAGGGGCATGAAAAAGAAAAAAAGTGTTGAAGAGACTTTGTTAAGAGGGTCTGAAACCTTCCCTGGAGAATTACCAGTACTGTCAGCCTATGTTACCTATCTGGCACATATAGTCTTTGCTTCAGAAGTAGCCACTGACCCCAAGAAATTGGAGGCCATTGCGACTTGGCCAAGACCCTGAAATTTAGATAATTCCTGGGGCTCTGCTTCTACAACAGAAGATTTTTGAAATCTTACCACAAGATAGCAAGACTCATCAATACACTTTTTGGAGAATGAGGTAGAAGACAATTCTATACCTCTAGATCAGACCTGTCAAGCCAAAGGGCCTAAAAAAGTTTTGAGAGTCAATACAAGAAGACCTATGCGAACAGGCTATCCAGCAGTTGAAGTGAAACTTAACCTATGCCTCTGTCTTAGCCTAGTAGCTTTACAAACTGCATGTGAATCTAAGTAGGCAGGCAGTGTTGTCAAAAACATGACAACTATCTAAGACCCCTTACACATATAGTATTAGCTGTATTTTGACCCCTGTTGAAAAGAACTATCCTACTCACAAGTTAGATTTCCTGGTGAAAGGCTGAAAGATTACCTGTACAGGGCAGAGTTTGAAGTCAAATCGGACCCACTCACTTACATTCTCACAACTACCAATTTAAACGCTACAGGACAGGGTGGCAGATTTGGATACATTTATTTTCGGTCTGAAATATTGTCCAGGAGTAGGAAGAAGAGATGCCGGTGTCCTGTCCAGAACACCACACAATGCTAGAGCCTCTAAAAAGGAATGGTGTCACGTACCTGATAGGAGACTGAAAAGACAAGGTTTGCCTCTCTTGTATCTCCAGCCCAGGTCTCGCTGAAGATGGAACAGAGGGTACTGAGAGACAGGAGGAACTTGAGTGCCAGCAGATGTTGATAGGAGCACTTGCAGCAGGTGATGTGGTCCCAAGCAGACTGGCAGAAAATCAGGTCAGTAAGAGTATCTATGCACAGAGATCAAGCCAAAGTTAAAGGGGCACTCCATATGGACTGCAGGTTCCAGATGCAAGGCTTGTCAGAGCTCCCAGCATACTTGAGACTGTAATTCACTGTGGTGAGCAGAGTTGGCACAGATTACAGACAGGTAGGCACTTGGACCGGATGTGGGAGCAGAACCAGGAACAGAAGCGTGGTCACAGGAATAGCCATGGTCACCAGCAGGCAGACAGCAAGGTGCAGAATCATAAGGTAGAGACGCAGTAAGGAACAGAGCAGGGATCAGGAACTAGTGATAAGGCAGAAGCAGGATTTATTTTCAGGTCAGAGGCAAGCCAGGTCAGTAACAAGGGAACAAGCAGAGTAGCATCAGGACACAAGGAATAGCTGAAAGACCAGTCAGGACCTAAATGTGAGCAGAAGCATTATTAAATAATGCACTGTGTAAGCGCCCGTGTGTGTGCACTGTGCACTTACCTGAGTGACTGCATGTGCCTGATCACCATCCAGTCGAGAATGCCACACGCATGCACATTTCTGCAAGCTAAACATCCCTGACCAATGGATTCAGCTGATAATAAAGGAAATTCAAGCCCTATGCCAGTGAGTTGAACATCGTGCTAGAGGAATGACAAGGACTAAGGCCATTGGAGTCTACTATTACAGGAATCTTCAAGATTTACTGAAACCTTACCCAAGGGTTAAATGGAGCACAGGGAGAAGGGTTTAAAAATGGTTTAATGAAAGTTTAGACAGAAGATCCACTCTGCTGTCTAAATTTGGAAGCTCTTGAAAGTTACCAGCCAGAGTTTCTCTTAAGTGGCTCTCCAGAAAGAGCTAAGTTGATTCACAGAGATTGAAATCACCTGCAAATACATAATATTAAGGTTAAAAAAATTACTTGTCTGTTGCCATCACTTGTCACCCGGGAGTTTTGATGATCAATAGATAAGGTTTGACCCTGCATTTGATCAATAGACACATTTAAGATGAAAGATTAATGCATGCTTGGTATAAACATGGGGTAACATGGTCATGTAACAACCTTAGGATATGTGTAATCTCAATGACAAGATAAGGTCATGGTCAATCTTAGACTGCATAAAATATAGTATAAAAGTATGAGTAATTATAGTGTGATTTAAATTTTGTATTTGTCTCTCTGATATAAATAACTGTAAATGATTTTATAAATATATGTAGAGATGTGCACAATGAAAAAAATGTGTTTTGTTTCAGATTAATTTGTTAAGTTATTCTTTTTGTTTTATCATATTTGTTGTGTTAGAATGATCCTATAATAAGATGTCCCCTCTCCACGCTGAAAAATGTGTAAACACAAAATCCTTTATATGTGTAAATGCTCAGCGTGTGCAATAAAACAAAAATACTGCTGCTACTTTACCCCACTTATACAAATAACATAATGTGATTAAATAACATAGTGCTTAATCACTTGTAGCGTTGTGAAACAATATATTCAAATGAAGTGAAAATCTGTGAATAAATAAGTAAATAAATGGATGAACAAGTGTCCATAAACATACCAAGTGTTACATAAAGTGGATATTCACAAAAATAGGTAAATATATGTGACCAGTCCAAACAAATGCTTAAAATTTAATTTGTATCCTCTTCCACTAGATTACAACACCTACGTGAATCCAGTTATCACCACTCCTTCACCTCAATCCAGTGTAACTCACCAGATTAAATTGCCTGTCATATTTTAGGCTATGAAAGCATTAGAACAGCACCTCTCCATCACCGCTCCACTCCAAATTGACCAGTAATCATCGGAAATTAGGACACAAAATCCTGTAGGGACATTATTTCACTATATAGCTTGTTGTCAACTGCAAAGACTGAAATGATAATTTGAATCCCAGACCCTATATCATTTATACATTTAATAAAAAGTAAGGGTCCCAACACTGAACCTGAATGGTACACCACTAAGAACCCTAGACCATTCAGAATATGAATCATTGATCACTACTCTCTAAATTTGATCTTTAATGCAGTTTTCTATTCATTTACAAACAGATTTTTCCAACCCTGTAAAATTTACCTTGCACATTAGCTGTGCGTGGGGAACTGTGTCAAAAATATGTCTACAGCCACTCTTTTGTCTCAGGTTTTGCTTACCTTCTCATTTAAAAAAAGCAGATTTGTCTGACAACTTCTGTCTTTCACAAATCCCTGCTGACTTTTCCCAAAATGTTTTTTTTTTCTAGCAAAAAGAATCTATGTGGTGCTTTTATTGAACTCTTCAACCCAACTATGGAAGGTAAACTAACAGGTCCTAATATTATTTTTGCCATTGCAACCTTCTTTCATCTAAAAACTGTTGTCCCATTGCCAATTGTTTAGTCTGTGGGGCAAAAATTTTAATCTTAATCTTTATACTGGCCTGGTCTATTTACACCTGATAATCGAGTCACCTTTTCCCCAAACCAGATTGTTAAATAATTCACTAACTTTTGCCCAGTTTGTCCCGATTAGGTATGAGCCGAACACCCCCCAGTTCGGTTCGTACCAGAACCTGCGAAAATTCGCACGAACGTTAGAACCCCATTGACGTCTATGGGACTCGAACGTTCGAAAACAAAAGTGCTCATTTTAAAGGCTAATTTGCATGGTATTGTCCTAAAAAAGGGTTTGGGGACCCGGGTCCTGCCCCAGGGGACATGTATCAATGCAAAAAAAACTTTTAAAAATGGCAGCTTTTTCGGGAGCAGTGATTTTAATGATGCTTAAAGTAAAAAAAAAAAGTGAAATATTTCTTTAAATATTGTACCTGGGGGGTGTCTATAGTATGCCTGTAGAGTGGCATGTGTTTCCCGTACTTAGAACAGTCCCTGCACAAAATGTCATTTTTAAAGGAAAAAAAGTCATTTAAAACTGCTTGCGGCTTTAATGTAATGTCGGTTCCTGGCAATATGGATAAAAATCAGTGAGACAAATGGCATGGGTACCCCCCCAGTCCATTAACAGGCCCTTTGGGTCTTATATGGATATTAAGGGGAACCCCGTACCCAAATTAAAAAAGGAAACAGCAATATACAGGCTCTGTACTCTGAACAGCAGTATACAGGCGGTGCAAACAAGACAGGGACTGTAGGTTTGTTGTTAAGTAGAATCTGTTTGTAATTTTGAACGGGTACATTTTTACCGTGTTTAGCTCCAGCCAAAAAATCTATTTTAAGCTTTTTGGAAAACATAGGGAAGGGTTATCACCCCTGTGACATTTGTTTTGCTGCCTGTGCTCCTCTTCAGAAGATTTCACCTCACTTTTTGTCCCAATGACAATTTTTTTTTTTTTTTGTGAAACAAGGGTTGGTGATAAAGCATCAGTGGAAAGGAGAAATGTTTTTCCCATATTAACTCTTACAGGAGAGAATTTCACTTCCTAGGGGTAGATTTCATCTCACTTCCTGTTGTCTCCTTCCGTTTGCAAGTAGGAGTCGTTTGTAAGTTGGATGTTTGAAAGTAGGGGCCTGCCCTATATACTCAGCAGAAATTTGGGCCTTAGGTGTTGTTGTGGCCACAACACTGTAAGCCCTCACAGGGCCCTGCTGTGAAATATTAGATCAAGAATTGTGATTACATGCCCCTGTTGAACAGGGGCAGAAAAATTGGGACTTTGGTGGTGGTGGTGGTGCTGGTGCCACAACATTGTAAGTCCTCACTCGCTCTTGGTGGACGCAGAAATGGGCCCTGCTGTGAAATATTAGATCAAGAATTGTAATTACATGCCCCTGTTGAACAGGGGCTGAAAAGTTGGGCCTTAGGCACTGGTGCTGATGCCACAACACTGCAACCCCTCACAGATACTCTAGTTGGAATGCAGGAATGAGCCCTGCTGCAAAGTATTACATCAAAAATTGTAATTACACGGGGCTGAAAAATTGGGCCTTAGGCACTGGTGGCGGCGCCCAGAATCAAAAATGTTCTTACAAGCTATCAGCGTGATCATTGAGGAGGAAGAGGATAATTACTCAGGCTAGTCCCTCAGCATCAGCATAGGCAGTCTATGAAGGGATCTGAGATTTCAAAAAAAATATTCGGTTACATCAGCATCAGGTGCTTGGTAGCTAATGGTGATCCAGGACTGATTCATTTTTATGAAGGTCAATCGATCGACCGAGTTGGTGGACAGACGCACCCTGTGATCGGTTACAAAGCCTCCAGCAGGGTTTGAAACAGGAAAATCTGGATGCCGCACACCGGATAAAGTTGAAAACATCTTCTTTATTGTAAAACTTGGATCATAAAAAACAGGACAATCAGGCGGGTGGTACAGACACAGCTGACGCGTTTCGCGCTCTAGTTCGAGCGCTATGAGTACCCTTGTAACATGGATCAAGGAGGGTTGCCAGCCAGTATTGATCCTTCTCCTTGATACCACGAATATGAGGATCCTTACGCAGGCTTTGCAGGATCAGGGAGGCCATGCAGTGTAGGTTTGCTGAGGCATTCGGTCCGGAGTCCGCTGGGTCACTAAGGACGACATGGTCCGCAGCCACCTACTCCCAGCCACGTACAAGTCCATGTGTTTCTTGGGACTGATCCCTTAAAGACTGCTGCTGATGCTGATTGCCAGGCTCCACCTCCATACTCACACAATCCTCCTCCTCCTCCTCGTCCTCTTCCTGTGTGATTAGCGGGCATGCAGGAATACTGTCTGGATAAAGGGGGCCTTGAGAGCTAAGGAAGTCCTCCTCTTCCTGCCTCTGTTCTGCCTCAAGTGCCCTGTCCATTATTCCACGCAGCGTGTGCTCCAACAGGTGGACAAGGGGGACAGTGTCACTGATGCATGCACTGTCACTGCTCACCATCCTTGTGGCCTCCTCAAATGGTGAAAGGACAGTGCATGCATCCCTGATCATGGCCCACTGGCGTGGGGAAAAAAACAAGCTCCCCTGACCCTGTCCTGGTGCCATAGTCACACAGGTTCTCATTGATGGCCCTCTGCTACGTGTGCAGCCGCTGCAGCATGGCCAACATTGAGTTCCACCTGGTGGGCATGTCACAGATTAGGCGGTTCTTGGGCAGGTTAAACTCCTTTTGGAGGTCTGCCAGCCGAGCATTGGCATTATATGACCGTCGGAAATGTACACAGACTTTCCTGGCCTGCCTCAGGACATCCTGTAAGCCCGGGTACCTGCCCAAGAACCGCTACATCACCAAGTTAAGAACGTGAGCCAAACAGGGCACATGGGTCATTTGTCCCTGTCGGAGGGCAGAGAGGAGGTTGGTGCCATTGTCGCAAACCACCATTCCTGCCTTAAGTTGGCGTGGCGTCAACCACCTCTGAACCTGCAACTGCAGAGCTGACAGAACCTCTGCCCCAGTGTCGCTCCTGTCCCCCAAGCACACCAGCTCAAGCACCACATGGCATCTTTTGGCCTGCATACTTGCATAGCCCCTTGAATGCCTACGGAGCACCGCTGGTTCCGAGGACAAAGCACAGGAGAGGCCATGGAGGAAGAAGAAGAGGAGGGGGTGGAGGAGAGAGGTGTGTCACAATCATTAGTATTGGCATTTTGGAGGCGAGGTGGTGGAACAACCTACAACACTACTGCACCTTGTCCTGCATCCTTCCCAGCTGCCAGCAGAGTCACCCAATGCGTCGTGAAACTTAGGTAACGTCCCTGTCCATGCCTGCTGGACCATGAGTCAGTGGTAATATGCACCTTACCGCTGACCGCCCTGTCCAGCGAGGCATGGACATTGCCTTCCACATGCCGGTAGAGAGCCGGAATTGCCTTCCATGAGAAAAAGTGGCGTTTGGGTACCTGCCACTGAGGAACCGCACATTCCACAAACTCACGGAAGGGGGCAGAGTCTACCAACTGAAAAGGCCGCAGTTGAAGTTCTAGCAATTTTGCCAAGCTAGCATTCAACCACTGGGCATGTGGATGGCTGGGAACGAACTTCTTTTTTTGGTGCAGCAGCTGGGGCAGGGAAATTTGCCTGGTACAATCTGACGTCGGTGTACCGAAAGCAGATTGCCCACAAGTACTTGGCTGTGACACACCTAATTCTACACCTTCATTCCTCTCAGTGCAGGTCTCAGAGAGGACTGAAGATATAGTGGGGTTGGAGATCTCAGCTGATGAGGAGCAAGGAGAGGTCCTCTTTGTTCTTTGGTGTGGGTCTTTTAGATACGCTTGCCAATGAACTGCATGGCAGGTCAACATATGTCTGGTCAAGCATGTGGTGCCCAAGCGGGAGATGTTTTGGCCACATGAGATACGCTTGAGACATATGTTGCAAATAGCAGCGGTGCGATCTGATGCACTCGTCTCAAAAAAGGCCCACACCAAAGAACTTTTGGAATAACGCTCAAAGACAGCAGCGCCCTGCACACGCGGAGCTATGGGGTGTGATGCAGTCAGTGTGGTGCCCTTAGGCTGGCCCCTGGAGGGCATCCTGCCTTGTTGGTGATGTGCCTCCTCCTCCTCTCTCCTATCAGGCACCCACGTTGAGTCAGTGACCTCATCATCCCCTCCCTCCTCATCACTGGAGCAAACCTGGCAGTATGCTGCAGCAGGGGGAGCATGAATGCCAGATTGCTGTCCTTCTTGGGCACCCCTCTGTCCATGCTCAGTTTACTGCCTTCATCTAGCTCAGTATCATCATCAGAGCCTTCTAAACGCTGGGCATCCTCCTGGAGCATGAACCCAACACTGTGGTCAAACAGTTCAACTAACTTGTAGCTTATTTAGCTGCCTGCGGTAGTGATAGGATCAGGAAAACACCACCAACCTTCTACAGGTAGCTTTAGCTGAACACAGTGCAGAGCTCACACTATACTAACTTGTAGTTTTAGCTGAACACTGTGCAGTGCTCGCAAAAAACTAACTTGTAGTTTTATTTAGCTGCCTGCGGTAGTGATAGGATCAGGAAAACACCACCAACCTTCTACAGGTAGCTTTAGCTGAACACTTATCAGAGGACGCATTACACTAACTTGTAGATTTAGCTGAACACTGTGCAGAGGTCACACTACACTAGTAGTTTTAGCTGAACACTGTGAGGAGGACGCACTACACTAACTTGAAGCTTTAGCTGAACACTGTGAGGAGGACGCACTACCCTAACTTGTAGCTTTAGCTAAACACTGCGCAGAGGTCACACTAAACTAACTTGTAGCTTTAGCTGAACACTGTGAGGAGGACGCACTACACTAACTTGTAGCTTTAGCTGAACACTGTGCAGAGGTCGCACTACACTAACTTGTAGTTTTAGCTGAACACTGTGAGGAGGACGCACTACACTAACTTGTAGCTTTAGCCGAACACTGTTCAGAGGACGCACTACCCTAACTTGTAGCTTTAGCTGAACAATGTGCAGAGGTCACAATAAACTAACTTGTAGCTTTAGCTGAACACTGTGAGGAGGACGCACTACACTAACTTGTAGTTTTAGCTGAACACTGTACAGAGGTCACACTAAACTAACTTGTAGCTTTAACTGAACACTGTGAGGAGGACGCACTACACTAACTGTAAATAGTCTAGCTGCCTGACTGTGGTACTAATAGGATCAAAAGAACACCAGCAATTTTCTTCAGGTAGCTGTAAATACTGTAACAAGACAACCTGCCTGTCAGTAGGAAGATAACAGGAAAGGATCTAGCTAAACTGAATACAGTGTATATATATATATATATATATATATATATATATATATACAACACCTGGGATGCATATATATACACAATACACTGTAAGTGCAGCTAACTCACTGACTGTCCTGCCTAATCTAGCTAACTCAAATGAAATGACACTGTCTCTCTCACTCTCTAAGCACGCTGAAACACACTACACAGGGCCGCTGTGCAGTCGGTCTTATACAGTGGGGGGTGTGTTCTAAACCCCCTAAGCCATAATTGGCCAAAGCCACCCTGGCTTTGGCCAATTACAGCTCTCTCTACTGACAGCGCTGTGATTGGCCAAGCATGCGGGTCATAGTGCATGTTTGGCCAATCATCAGTCAGCAATGCACTCCGATGCCGCAGTGAATTATGGGCCGTGACGCGCCACACGAATTTGCCGTGAACGGCCCATATCGTTCGCAATTCAGCAAACGATCGAACAGACGATGTTCGACTCAAACATGGGTTCGACTCGAACGCGAAGCTCATCCCTAGTCCCGATAAAAGTATGTACAGGTGTATCTCAAAAAATTGGAATATCATCATAAAGGTAATTTATTTCAGTAATTCAATTCAAAAGGTGAAACTCATATATTATATAGATTTGTGCAAATGTCCATCACTGCTCCGCTCCAAATAGACCAGTATTCATCAGAAATTATGACACAAACAGGGCTTCTGCTAACTGCATCTCTAGAAATAGTTAGGTTGATTCACAGAGAGTTTAACAACCTGCAAATACTGTATATAACATGAAACATTTATATATTTCCATCACTTTTTACCAGTGAGTTTAAAAGAGAAGTATGTTTTTGTTTTTTATCACATAATTATACTTACCTAGGTGGATGCTGCATCTGTTCCCGCCGCCTCTTCACTGAGAATTGAGCCACCAAGCACCGCTGATGGCTTGGTTCTCTCACCTCCCCGAGAGGAGAGCTAACTTGTAGCTTATTTAGCTGCCTGCGGTAGAGATAGGATCAGGAAAACACCACCAACCTTCTACAGGTAGCTTTAGGTGAACACTGTGCAGAGCTCACAAAAAACTAACTTGTAGCTTTTTTAGCTGTTTGCGGTAGTGATAGGATCAGGAAAACACCACCAACCTTCTACAGGTAGCTTTAGCTGAACACTGTGCAGAGCTCGCAAAAAACTAACTTGTAGTTTTAGCTGAACACTGTGAGGAGGACGCACTACACCAACTTGTAGTTTTAGCTGAACACTGTGAGGAGGACGCACAACACTAACTTGTAGCTTTAGCTGAACACTGTTCAGAGGAAGCACTACACTAACTTGCAGCTTTAGCTGAACACTGTGAGGAGGTGGCACTACACAAAGTTGTAACTTTAGCTGAACACTGTGCAGAGGTCGCACTACACTAACTCATAGTTTTAGCTGAACACTGTTCAGAGGACGCACTACATTAACTTGTAGCTTTAGCTGAACACTGTTCAGAGAATGCACAACCCTAACTTATAGCTTTAGCTGAACACTAGGCAGAGGTCACACTAAACTAACTTGTAGCTTTAGCTGAACACCGTGATGAGTACGCACTACACTAACTTGTAGCTTTAGCTGAACACTGTGAGGAGGACGCACTACACTAACTTGAAGCTTTAGCTGAACACTGTGAGGAGGTCGCACTAAACTAACTTGTAGCTTTAGCTGAACACTGTGCAGAGGTTGCACTACACTAACTTGTAGCTTTAGCTGAACACTGTGAGGAGGACGCACTACACTAACGTGTTGCTTTAGCTGAACACTGTGAGGAGGACGCACGACACTAACTTGTAGCTTTAGCTGAACACTGTGCAGAGGTCAAACTAAACTAACTTGTAGCTTTAGCTGAACACTATGAGTAGGAAGCACTACACTAACTTTTATCTTTAGCTGAACACTGTGAGGAGGACGCACTACCCTAACTTGTAGCTTTAGCTGAACACTGTGCATAGGTCACACTAAACTAACTTGTAGCTTTAGCTGAACACTGTGAGGAGGACGCACTACACTAACTTTTAGCTTTGCTTTAGCTGAACACTGTGCAGAGGTCGCACTACACTAAGTTGTAGTTTTAGCTGAACACTGTGAGGAGGACACACTACACTAACTTGTAGCTTTAGCTGAACACTGTGAGGAGGTCGCACTTTCTCTAACTTGTAGCTTTTGCTGAACACTGTGCAGAGGTTGCACTACACTAACTTGTAGTTTTAGCTGACCACTGTGAGGAGGACGCACTACACTAAGTTGTAACTTTAGCTGAACACTGTGCAGAGGTCGCACTACACATCTAGCTTTAGCTGAACACTGTTCAGAGGACGCACTACCCTATCTTGTAGCTTTAGCTGAACACTGTGCAGAGCTCGCACTACACTAACTTGTAGTTTTAGCTGAACACTGTGAGGAGGACGCACTACACTAACTTGTAGCTTTAGCTGAACACTGTTCAGAGGACGCACTAACCTAACTTGTAGCTTTAGCTGAACACTGTGCAGAGGTCACACTAAACTAACTTGTAGCTTTAGCTGAACACTGTGAGGAGGATGCACTACACTAACTTGTAGCTTTAGCTGAACACTGTGCAGAAGTCGCACTACACTAAGTTGTAGTTTTAGCTGAACACTGTGAGGAGGATGCACTACACTAACTTGTGGCTTTAGCTGAACACTGTGCAGAGGTCGCACTACACTAACTTGTAGATTTAGCTGAACACTGTGAGGAGGACGCACCACACTAACTTGTAGCTTTAGCTGAACACTGTTCAGAGGACACATTAAACTAACTTGTAGCTTTAGCTGAAAACTGTGCAGAGGTCCCACTACACTAACTTGTAGCTTTAGCTGAACACTGTTCAGAGGACACATTAAACTAACTTGTAGCTTTAGCTGAACACTGGGAGGAGGATGCATTACCCTAACTTGTAGCTTTAGCTGAACACTGTGCAGAGGTCACACTAAACTAACTTGTAGCTTTAGTTGAACACTGTGAGGATGACGCACTACACTAACGTGTAGCTTTAGCTGAACACTGTGATCAGGTCGCACTAGACTAAGCTATAACTTTAGCTGAACACTGTGCAGAGGTCACACTACACTAACTTGTAGTTTTAGCTGAACACTGTGAGGAGGACGCACTACACTAACTTGTAGCTTTAGCTGAACACTGTTCAGAGGATGCACTACCCTAACTTGTAGCTTTAGCTGAACACTGTGCATAGGTCACACTAAACTAACTTGTAGCTTTAGCTGAACACTGTGAGGAGGACGCACTACACTAACTTTTAGCTTTGCTTTAGCTGAACACTGTGCAGAGGTCAAACTAAACTAACTTGTAGCTTTAGCTGAACACTATGAGTAGGAAGCACTACACTAACTTTTATCTTTAGCTGAACACTGTGAGGAGGACGCACTACCCTAACTTGTAGCTTTAGCTGAACACTGTGCATAGGTCACACTAAACTAACTTGTAGCTTTAGCTGAACACTGTGAGGAGGACGCACTACACTAACTTTTAGCTTTGCTTTAGCTGAACACTGTGCAGAGGTCGCACTACACTAAGTTGTAGTTTTAGCTGAACACTGTGAGGAGGACACACTACACTAACTTGTAGCTTTAGCTGAACACTGTGAGGAGGTCGCACTTCACTAACTTGTAGTTTTAGCTGAACACTGTGCAGAGGTTGCACTACACTAACTTGTAGTTTTAGCTGACCACTGTGAGGAGGACGCACTACACTAAGTTGTAACTTTAGCTGAACACTGTGCAGAGGTCGCACTACACATCTAGCTTTAGCTGAACACTGTTCAGAGGACGCACTACCCTATCTTGTAGCTTTAGCTGAACACTGTGCAGAGCTCGCACTACACTAACTTGTAGTTTTAGCTGAACACTGTGAGGAGGATGCACTACACTAACTTGTGGCTTTAGCTGAACACTGTGCAGAGGTCGCACTACACTAACTTGTAGATTTAGCTGAACACTGTGAGGAGGACGCACTACACTAACTTGTAGCTTTAGCTGAACACTGTTCAGAGGACACATTAAACTAACTTGTAGCTTTAGCTGAAAACTGTGCAGAGGTCCCACTACACTAACTTGTAGCTTTAGCTAAACACTGTTCAGAGGACACATTAAACTAACTTGTAGCTTTAGCTGAACACTGGGAGGAGGATGCATTACCCTAACTTGTAGCTTTAGCTGAACACTGTGCAGAGGTCACACTAAACTAACTTGTAGCTTTAGTTGAACACTGTGAGGATGACGCACTACACTAACGTGTAGCTTTAGCTGAACACTGTGATCAGGTCGCACTAAACTAAGCTGTAACTTTAGCTGAACACTGTGCAGAGGTCACACTACACTAACTTGTAGTTTTAGCTGAACACTGTGAGGAGGACGCACTACACTAACTTGTAGCTTTAGCTGAACACTGTTCAGAGGATGCACTACCCTAACTTGTAGCTTTAGCTGAACACTGTGCATAGGTCAAACTAAACTAACTTGTAGCTTTAGCTGAACACTGTGAGGAGGACACACTACATTAACTTGTATCTTTAGCTGAACACTGTGCAGAGGTCGCACTACACTAAGTTGTAGTTTTAGCTGCACACTGTGAGGAGGACGCACTACACTAACTTGTAGCTTTAGCTGAACACTGTGCAGAGGTCACATTAAACTAACTTGTAGCTTTAGCTGAACACTGTGAGGAGGACGCACTACACTAACTTGTAACTTTAGCTGAACACTGTGCAGAGGTCGCACTACACTAACTTGTAGTTTTAGCTGAACACTGTGAGGAGGACGCACTACACTAACTTGTAGCTTTAGCTGAACACTGTTCAGAGGACGCACTACCCTAACTTGTAGCTTTAGCTGAACACTGTGCAGAGATCACACTAAACTAACTTGTAGCTTTAGTTGAACACTGTGAGGAGGAAGCACTACACTAACGTGTAGTTTTAGCTGAACGCTGTGAGGAGGTCGCACTAAACTAAGCTGTAACTTTAGCTGAACACTGTGCAGAGGTCGCACTAAACTAACTTGTAGTTTTAGCTGAACACTGTGAGGAGGACGCACTACACTAACTTGTAGCTTTAGCTGAACACTGTTCAGAGGACGCACTACCCTAACTTGTAGCTTTAGCTGAACACTGTGCATAGGTCAAACTAAACTAACTTGTAGCTTTAGCTGAACACTGTGAGGAGGACGCACTACACTAACTTGTAGCTTTAGCTGAACACTGATCAGAGGACGCACTACCCTAACTTGTAGCTTTAGCTGAACACTGGGAGGAGGATGCATTACCCTAACTTGTAGCTTTAGCTGAACACTGTGCAGAGGTCACACTAAACTAACTTGTAGCTTTAGTTGAACACTGTGAGGATGACGCACTACACTAACGTGTAGCTTTAGCTGAACACTGTGATCAGGTCGCACTAAACTAAGCTGTAACTTTAGCTGAACACTGTGCAGAGGTCGCACTACACTAACTTGTAGTTTTAGCTGAACACTGTGAGGAGGACGCACTCCACTAACTTGTAGCTTTAGCTGAACACTGTTCAGAGGATGCACTACCCTAACTTGTAGCTTTAGCTGAACACTGTGCATAGGTCAAACTAAACTAACTTGTAGCTTTAGCTGAACACTGTGAGGAGGATGCACTACATTAACTTGTAGCTTTAGCTGAACACTGTGCAGAGGTCGCACTACACTAAGTTGTAGTTTTAGCTGCACACTGTGAGGAGGACGCACTACACTAACTTGTAGCTTTAGCTGAACACTGTGCAGAGGTCACATTAAACTAACTTGTAGCTTTAGCTGAACACTGTGAGGAGGACGCAGTACACTAACTTGTAACTTTAGCTGAACACTGTGCAGAGGTCGCACTACACTAACTTGTAGATTTAGCTGAACTCTTAGTGAGGAGGACGCACTACACTAACTTGTAGCTTTAGCTGAACACTGTTCAGAGGACGCACTACCCTAACTTGTAGCTTTAGCTGAACACTGTGCAGAGATCACACTAAACTAACTTGTAGCTTTAGTTGAACACTGTGAGGAGGAAGCACTACACTAACGTGTAGCTTTAGCTGAACACTGTGAGGAGGTCGCACTAAACTAAGCTGTAACTTTAGCTGAACACTGTGCAGAGGTCGCACTAAACTAACTTGTAGTTTTAGCTGAACACTGTGAGGAGGACGCACTACACTAACTTGTAGCTTTAGCTGAACACTGTTCAGAGGACGCACTACCCTAACTTGTAGCTTTAGCTGAACACTGTGCATAGGTCAAACTAAACTAACTTGTAGCTTTAGCTGAACACTGTGAGGAGGACGCACTACACTAACTTGTAGCTTTAGCTGAACACTGTGCAGAGGTCGCACTACACTAAGTTGTAGTTTTAGCTGAACACTGTGAGGAGGACGCACTAAACTAACTTGTGGCTTTAGCTGAACACTGTGCAGAGGTCACACTACACTAACTTGTAGTTTAAGCTGAACACTGTTAGGAGGATGCATTACACTAACTTGTAGCTTTAGCTGAACACTGTGCAGAGGTCACACTAAACTAACTTGTAGCTTTAGCTGAACACTGTGAGGAGGACGCACTACACTAACTTGTAGTTTTAGCTGAACACTGTGAGGAGGACGCACTACACTAACTTGTAGCTTTAGCTGAACACTGTGCAGAGGTCGCACTACACTAAGTTGTAGTTTTAGATGAACACTGTGAGGAGGACGGACTACACTAACTTGTGGCTTTAGCTGAACACTGAGCAGAGGTCGCACTACACTAACTTGTAGTTTTAGCTGAACACTGTAAGGAGGACACAATACACTAACTTGTAGCTTTAGCTGAACACTGTGAGGAGGACGCACTACACTAACTTGTAGTTTTAGCTGAACACTGTAAGGAGGACGCACTACACTGACTTGTAGCTTTAGCTGAACACTGTTCAGAGGACGCACTACAATAACTTGTAGCTTTAGCTGAACACTGTGCAGAGGTCACACTAAACTAACTTGTAGCTTTAGATGAACACTGTGAGGAAGACGCACTACACTAATGTGTAGCTTTAGCTGAACACTGTGAGGAGGTCGCACTAAACTAAGCTGTAACTTTAACTGAACACTGGGCAGAGGTCGCACTACACTAACTTGTAGTTTTAGCTGAACACTGTGAGGAGGACGCACTACACTAACTTTTAGCTTTAGCTGAACACTGTGAGGAGGACGCACTACCCTAACTTGTAGCTTTAGCTGAACACTGCGCAGAGGTCACACTAAACTAACTTGTAGCTTTAGCTGAACACTGTGAGGAGGACGCACTACACTAACTTGTAACTTTAGCTGAACACTGTGCAGAGGTCGCACTACACTAACTTTTAGTTTTAGCTGAACACTGTGAGGAGGACGCACTACACTAACTTGTAGCTTTAGCTGAACACTGAGAGGAAGTCGCACTAAACTAAGCTGTAACTTTAACTGAACACTGGGCAGAGGTCGCACTACACTAACTTGTAGTTTTAGCTGAACACTGTGAGGAGGACGCACTACACTAACTTTTAGCTTTAGCTGAACACTGTTCAGAGGACGCACTACCCTAACTTGTAGCTTTAGCTGAACACTGTGCAGAGGTCACACTAAACAAACTTGTAGCTTTAGCTGAATACTGTGAGGAGGACGCACTACACTAACGTGTAGCTTTAGCTGAAATCTGTGAGGAGGTCGCACTAAACTAAGCTGTAACTTTAGCTGAACACTGTGCAGAGGTCGCACTACACTAACTTGTAGTTTTAGCTGAACACTGTGAGGAGGACGCACTACCCTAACTTGTAGCTTTAGCTGAACACTGTGCAGAGGTCACACTAAACTAACTTGTAGCTTTAGCTGAACACTGTGAGGAAGACGCACTACACTAACTTGTAGCTTTAGCTGAACACTGTGCAGAGGTCGCACTACACTAAGTTGTAGTTTTAGCTGAACACTGTGAGGAGGACGACCTACACTAACTTGTAGATTTAGCTGAACACTTTTCAGAGGACGCACTACCCTAACTTGTAGCTTTAGCTGAACACTGTGCAGAGGTCACACTAAACAAACTTGTAGCTTTAGCTGAATACTGTGAGGAGGACGCACTACACTAACTTGTAGCTTTAGCTGAACACTGTGAGGAAGACGCACTACACTAACTTGTAACTTTAGCTGAACAATGTGCAGAGCTCGCAATACACTAACTTGTAATTTTAGCTGAAAACTGTGAGGATGACGCACTACACTAACTTATAGCTTTAGCTGAACACTGTTCAGAGGACACAGTACACTAACTTGTAGCTTTAGCTGAACACTGTGCAGAGGTCGCACTACACTAACTTTTAGTATTAGCTGAACACTGTGAGGAGGACGCACTACACTAACTTGTAGTTTTAGCTGAATACTGTTAGGAGGACGCACTACACTAACTTGTAACTTTAGCTGAACAATGTGCAGAGCTCGCAATACACTAACTTGTAGTTTTAGCTGAAAACTGTGAGGATGACGCACTACACTAACTTATAGCTTTAGCTGAACACTGTTCAGAGGACACAGTACACTAACTTGTAGTTTTAGCTGAACACTGTGAGGAGGACGACCTACACTAACTTGTAGATTTAGCTGAACACTGTTCAGAGGACGCACTACCCTAACTTGTAGCTTTAGCTGAACACTGTGCAGAGGTCACACTAAACAAACTTGTAGCTTTAGCTGAATACTGTGAGGAGGACGCACTACACTAACTTGTAGCTTTAGCTGAACACTGTTCAGAGGACACATTACACTAAATTGTAGCTTTAGCTGAACACTGTGAGGAGGTCGCACTAAACTAAGCTGTAACTTTAGCTGAACACTGTGTAGAGGTCGCACTACACTAACTAGTAGTTTTAGCTGAACACTGTGAGGAGGACGCACTACACTAACTTGTAGTTTTAGCTGAACACTGTTCAGAGGACGCACTACACTAACTTGTAGTTTTAGCTGAACACTGTTAGGAGGACGCATTACACTAACTTTTAGCTTTAGCTGAACACTGTGAGGAGGACGCACTACACTAACTTTTAGCTTTAGCTGAACACTGTGAGGAGGACGCACAACACTAAGTTGTAGTTTTAGCTGAACACTGTGAGGAGGATGCACTACACTAACTTGTGGCTTTAGCTGAACACTGTGCAGAGGTCACACTACACTAACTTGTAGTTTTAGCTGAACACTGTGAGGAGGACGCAATACACTAACTTGTAGCTTTAGCTCAACACTGTTTAGAGGACACATTACACTAACTTGTAGCTTTAGCTGAACACTGTTCAGAGGTCGCACTACACTAAGTTGTAGTTTTAGCTGAACACTGTGAGGAGGATGCACTACACTAACTTGTGGCTTTAGGTGTACACTGTGCAGAGGTCGCACTACACTAACTTGTAGTTTTAGCTGAACACTGTGAGGAGGACGCACTACACTAACTTGTAGCTTTAGCTGAACACTGTGCAGAGGTCACACTAAACTAACTTGTAGCTTTAGCTGAACACTGTGCAGAGGTCACACTAAACTAACTTGTAGTTTTAGCTGAACACTGAGGAGGACGCACTGCACTAACTTGTAACTTTAGCTGAACACTGTGCAGAGGTCGCACTACACTAACTTGTAGTTTTAGCTGAACATTGTTCAGAGGACGCACTACCCTAACTTGTAGCTTTAGCTGAACACTGTGTAGAGGTCACACTAAACTAACTTGTAGCTTTAGCTGAACACTGTGAGGATGACGCACTACACTAATGTGTAGCTTTAGCTGAACACTGTGATCAGGTCGCACTAAACTAAGCTGTAACTTTAGCTGAACACTGTGCAGAGGTCACACTACACTAACTTGTAGTTTTAGCTGAACACTGTGAGGAGGACGCACTACACTAACTTGTAGCTTTAGCTGAACACTGTTCAGAGGATGCACTACCCTAACTTGTAGCTTTAGCTGAACACTGTGCATAAGTCAAACTAAACTAACTAGTAGCTTTAGCTGAACACTGTGAGGAGGACGCACTACATTAACTTGTAGCTTTAGCTGAACACTGTGCAGAGGTCACATTAAACTAACTTGTAGCTTTAGCTGAACACTGTGAGGAGGACGCACTACACTAACTTGTTACTTTAGCTGAATACTGTGCAGAGGTCGCACTACACTAACTTGTAGTTTTAGCTGAACACTGTGAGGAGGACGCACTACACTAACTTGTAGCTTTAGCTGAACACTGTTCAGAGGACGCACTAACCTAACTTGTAGCTTTAGCTGAACACTGTGCAGAGGTCACACTAAACTAACTTGTAGCTTTAGCTGAACACTGTGAGGAGGATGCACTACACTAACTTGTAGCTTTAGCTGAACAATGTGCAGAGGTCGCACTACACTAAGTTGTAGTTTTAGCTGAACACTGTGAGGAGGATGCACTACACTAACTTGTGGCTTTAGCTGAACACTGTGCAGAGGTCGCACTACACTAACTTGTAGTTTTAGCTGAACACTGTGAGGAGGACGCACTACACTAACTTGTAGCTTTAGCTGAACACTGTTCAGAGGACACATTAAACTAACTTGTAGCTTTTGCTGAACACTGTGCAGAGGTCGCACTACACTAACTTGTAGCTTTAGCTGAACACTGTTCAGAGGACACATTAAACTAACTTGTAGCTTTAGCTGAACACTGGGAGGAGGACGCACTACCCTAACTTGAAGCTTTAGCTGAACACTATTCAGAGGACGCACTTCCCTAACTTGTAGCTTTAGCTGAAAAATGTGCATAGGTCAAACCAAACTAACTTGTAGCTTTAGCTGAACACCGTGAGGAGGACGCACTACACTAACTAGTAGCTTTAGCTGAACACTGTGCAGAGGTCGCACTACACTAAGTTGTAGTTTTAGCTGAACACTGTGAGGAGGACGCACTACACTAACTTGTGGCTTTAGCTGAACACTGCGCAGAGGTCGCACTACACTAACTTGTAGTTTTAGCTGAACACTGTAAGGAGGACACACTACTTTAACTTGTAGCTTTTGCTGAACACTGTTCAGAGGACACATTACGCTAACTTGTAGCTTTAGCTGAACACTGTGCAGAGGTCGCACTACACTAACTTGTAGCTTTAGCTGAACACTGTTCAGAGGACGCACTACCCTAACTTGTAGCTTTAGCTGAACACTGTGCATAGGTCACACTAAACTAACTTGTAGCTTTAGCTGAACACTGTTCAGAGGACGCACTACACTAACTTGTAGCTTTAGCTGAACACTGTGCAGAGGTCGCACTACACTAACTTGTAGCTTTAGCTGAACACTGTTCAGAGGACGCACTACCCTAACTTGTAGCTTTAGCTGAACACTGTGCAGAGGTCGCACTACACTAACTTGTAGCTTTAGCTGAACACTGTTCAGAGGACGCACTACCCTAACTTGTAGCATTAGCTGAACACTGTGCATAGGTCACACTAAACTAACTTGTAGCTTTAGCTGAACACTGTGAGGAGGACTCACTACACTAACTTTTAGCTTTAGCTGAACACTGTGAGGAGGACGCACTACCCTAACTTGTAGCTTTAGCTGAACACTGTTCAGAGGACGCACTACCCTAACTTGTAGCTTTAGCTGAACACTGTGCAGAGGTCGCACTACACTAACTTTTAGTTTTAGCTGAACACTGTGAGGAGGACGCACTACACTAACTTGTAGCTTTAGCTGAACACTGAGAGGAAGTCGCACTAAACTAAGCTGTAACTTTAACTGAACACTGGGCAGAGGTCGCACTACACTAACTTGTAGTTTTAGCTGAACACTGTGAGGAGGACGCACTACACTAACTTTTAGCTTTAGCTGAACACTGTTCAGAGGACGCACTACCCTAACTTGTAGCTTTAGCTGAACACTGTGCAGAGGTCACACTAAACAAACTTGTAGCTTTAGCTGAATACTGTGAGGAGGACGCACTACACTAACGTGTAGCTTTAGCTGAAATCTGTGAGGAGGTCGCACTAAACTAAGCTGTAACTTTAGCTGAACACTGTGCAGAGGTCGCACTACACTAACTTGTAGTTTTAGCTGAACACTGTGAGGAGGACGCACTACCCTAACTTGTAGCTTTAGCTGAACACTGTGCAGAGGTCACACTAAACTAACTTGTAGCTTTAGCTGAACACTGTGAGGAAGACGCACTACACTAACTTGTAGCTTTAGCTGAACACTGTGCAGAGGTCGCACTACACTAAGTTGTAGTTTTAGCTGAACACTGTGAGGAGGACGACCTACACTAACTTGTAGATTTAGCTGAACACTTTTCAGAGGACGCACTACCCTAACTTGTAGCTTTAGCTGAACACTGTGCAGAGGTCACACTAAACAAACTTGTAGCTTTAGCTGAATACTGTGAGGAGGACGCACTACACTAACTTGTAGCTTTAGCTGAACACTGTGAGGAAGACGCACTACACTAACTTGTAACTTTAGCTGAACAATGTGCAGAGCTCGCAATACACTAACTTGTAATTTTAGCTGAAAACTGTGAGGATGACGCACTACACTAACTTATAGCTTTAGCTGAACACTGTTCAGAGGACACAGTACACTAACTTGTAGCTTTAGCTGAACACTGTGCAGAGGTCGCACTACACTAACTTTTAGTATTAGCTGAACACTGTGAGGAGGACGCACTACACTAACTTGTAGTTTTAGCTGAATACTGTTAGGAGGACGCACTACACTAACTTGTAACTTTAGCTGAACAATGTGCAGAGCTCGCAATACACTAACTTGTAGTTTTAGCTGAAAACTGTGAGGATGACGCACTACACTAACTTATAGCTTTAGCTGAACACTGTTCAGAGGACACAGTACACTAACTTGTAGTTTTAGCTGAACACTGTGAGGAGGACGACCTACACTAACTTGTAGATTTAGCTGAACACTGTTCAGAGGACGCACTACCCTAACTTGTAGCTTTAGCTGAACACTGTGCAGAGGTCACACTAAACAAACTTGTAGCTTTAGCTGAATACTGTGAGGAGGACGCACTACACTAACTTGTAGCTTTAGCTGAACACTGTTCAGAGGACACATTACACTAAATTGTAGCTTTAGCTGAACACTGTGAGGAGGTCGCACTAAACTAAGCTGTAACTTTAGCTGAACACTGTGTAGAGGTCGCACTACACTAACTAGTAGTTTTAGCTGAACACTGTGAGGAGGACGCACTACACTAACTTGTAGTTTTAGCTGAACACTGTTCAGAGGACGCACTACACTAACTTGTAGTTTTAGCTGAACACTGTTAGGAGGACGCATTACACTAACTTTTAGCTTTAGCTGAACACTGTGAGGAGGACGCACTACACTAACTTTTAGCTTTAGCTGAACACTGTGAGGAGGACGCACAACACTAAGTTGTAGTTTTAGCTGAACACTGTGAGGAGGATGCACTACACTAACTTGTGGCTTTAGCTGAACACTGTGCAGAGGTCACACTACACTAACTTGTAGTTTTAGCTGAACACTGTGAGGAGGACGCAATACACTAACTTGTAGCTTTAGCTCAACACTGTTTAGAGGACACATTACACTAACTTGTAGCTTTAGCTGAACACTGTTCAGAGGTCGCACTACACTAAGTTGTAGTTTTAGCTGAACACTGTGAGGAGGATGCACTACACTAACTTGTGGCTTTAGGTGTACACTGTGCAGAGGTCGCACTACACTAACTTGTAGTTTTAGCTGAACACTGTGAGGAGGACGCACTACACTAACTTGTAGCTTTAGCTGAACACTGTGCAGAGGTCACACTAAACTAACTTGTAGCTTTAGCTGAACACTGTGCAGAGGTCACACTAAACTAACTTGTAGTTTTAGCTGAACACTGAGGAGGACGCACTGCACTAACTTGTAACTTTAGCTGAACACTGTGCAGAGGTCGCACTACACTAACTTGTAGTTTTAGCTGAACATTGTTCAGAGGACGCACTACCCTAACTTGTAGCTTTAGCTGAACACTGTGTAGAGGTCACACTAAACTAACTTGTAGCTTTAGCTGAACACTGTGAGGATGACGCACTACACTAATGTGTAGCTTTAGCTGAACACTGTGATCAGGTCGCACTAAACTAAGCTGTAACTTTAGCTGAACACTGTGCAGAGGTCACACTACACTAACTTGTAGTTTTAGCTGAACACTGTGAGGAGGACGCACTACACTAACTTGTAGCTTTAGCTGAACACTGTTCAGAGGATGCACTACCCTAACTTGTAGCTTTAGCTGAACACTGTGCATAAGTCAAACTAAACTAACTAGTAGCTTTAGCTGAACACTGTGAGGAGGACGCACTACATTAACTTGTAGCTTTAGCTGAACACTGTGCAGAGGTCACATTAAACTAACTTGTAGCTTTAGCTGAACACTGTGAGGAGGACGCACTACACTAACTTGTTACTTTAGCTGAATACTGTGCAGAGGTCGCACTACACTAACTTGTAGTTTTAGCTGAACACTGTGAGGAGGACGCACTACACTAACTTGTAGCTTTAGCTGAACACTGTTCAGAGGACGCACTAACCTAACTTGTAGCTTTAGCTGAACACTGTGCAGAGGTCACACTAAACTAACTTGTAGCTTTAGCTGAACACTGTGAGGAGGATGCACTACACTAACTTGTAGCTTTAGCTGAACAATGTGCAGAGGTCGCACTACACTAAGTTGTAGTTTTAGCTGAACACTGTGAGGAGGATGCACTACACTAACTTGTGGCTTTAGCTGAACACTGTGCAGAGGTCGCACTACACTAACTTGTAGTTTTAGCTGAACACTGTGAGGAGGACGCACTACACTAACTTGTAGCTTTAGCTGAACACTGTTCAGAGGACACATTAAACTAACTTGTAGCTTTTGCTGAACACTGTGCAGAGGTCGCACTACACTAACTTGTAGCTTTAGCTGAACACTGTTCAGAGGACACATTAAACTAACTTGTAGCTTTAGCTGAACACTGGGAGGAGGACGCACTACCCTAACTTGAAGCTTTAGCTGAACACTATTCAGAGGACGCACTTCCCTAACTTGTAGCTTTAGCTGAAAAATGTGCATAGGTCAAACCAAACTAACTTGTAGCTTTAGCTGAACACCGTGAGGAGGACGCACTACACTAACTAGTAGCTTTAGCTGAACACTGTGCAGAGGTCGCACTACACTAAGTTGTAGTTTTAGCTGAACACTGTGAGGAGGACGCACTACACTAACTTGTGGCTTTAGCTGAACACTGCGCAGAGGTCGCACTACACTAACTTGTAGTTTTAGCTGAACACTGTAAGGAGGACACACTACTTTAACTTGTAGCTTTTGCTGAACACTGTTCAGAGGACACATTACGCTAACTTGTAGCTTTAGCTGAACACTGTGCAGAGGTCGCACTACACTAACTTGTAGCTTTAGCTGAACACTGTTCAGAGGACGCACTACCCTAACTTGTAGCTTTAGCTGAACACTGTGCATAGGTCACACTAAACTAACTTGTAGCTTTAGCTGAACACTGTTCAGAGGACGCACTACACTAACTTGTAGCTTTAGCTGAACACTGTGCAGAGGTCGCACTACACTAACTTGTAGCTTTAGCTGAACACTGTTCAGAGGACGCACTACCCTAACTTGTAGCTTTAGCTGAACACTGTGCAGAGGTCGCACTACACTAACTTGTAGCTTTAGCTGAACACTGTTCAGAGGACGCACTACCCTAACTTGTAGCATTAGCTGAACACTGTGCATAGGTCACACTAAACTAACTTGTAGCTTTAGCTGAACACTGTGAGGAGGACTCACTACACTAACTTTTAGCTTTAGCTGAACACTGTGAGGAGGACGCACTACCCTAACTTGTAGCTTTAGCTGAACACTGTTCAGAGGACGCACTACCCTAACTTGTAGCTTTAGCTGAACACTGTGCAGAGGTCGCACTACACTAACTTTTAGTTTTAGCTGAACACTGTGAGGAGGACGCACTACACTAACTTGTAGCTTTAGCTGAACACTGAGAGGAAGTCGCACTAAACTAAGCTGTAACTTTAACTGAACACTGGGCAGAGGTCGCACTACACTAACTTGTAGTTTTAGCTGAACACTGTGAGGAGGACGCACTACACTAACTTTTAGCTTTAGCTGAACACTGTTCAGAGGACGCACTACCCTAACTTGTAGCTTTAGCTGAACACTGTGCAGAGGTCACACTAAACAAACTTGTAGCTTTAGCTGAATACTGTGAGGAGGACGCACTACACTAACGTGTAGCTTTAGCTGAAATCTGTGAGGAGGTCGCACTAAACTAAGCTGTAACTTTAGCTGAACACTGTGCAGAGGTCGCACTACACTAACTTGTAGTTTTAGCTGAACACTGTGAGGAGGACGCACTACCCTAACTTGTAGCTTTAGCTGAACACTGTGCAGAGGTCACACTAAACTAACTTGTAGCTTTAGCTGAACACTGTGAGGAAGACGCACTACACTAACTTGTAGCTTTAGCTGAACACTGTGCAGAGGTCGCACTACACTAAGTTGTAGTTTTAGCTGAACACTGTGAGGAGGACGACCTACACTAACTTGTAGATTTAGCTGAACACTTTTCAGAGGACGCACTACCCTAACTTGTAGCTTTAGCTGAACACTGTGCAGAGGTCACACTAAACAAACTTGTAGCTTTAGCTGAATACTGTGAGGAGGACGCACTACACTAACTTGTAGCTTTAGCTGAACACTGTGAGGAAGACGCACTACACTAACTTGTAACTTTAGCTGAACAATGTGCAGAGCTCGCAATACACTAACTTGTAATTTTAGCTGAAAACTGTGAGGATGACGCACTACACTAACTTATAGCTTTAGCTGAACACTGTTCAGAGGACACAGTACACTAACTTGTAGCTTTAGCTGAACACTGTGCAGAGGTCGCACTACACTAACTTTTAGTATTAGCTGAACACTGTGAGGAGGACGCACTACACTAACTTGTAGTTTTAGCTGAATACTGTTAGGAGGACGCACTACACTAACTTGTAACTTTAGCTGAACAATGTGCAGAGCTCGCAATACACTAACTTGTAGTTTTAGCTGAAAACTGTGAGGATGACGCACTACACTAACTTATAGCTTTAGCTGAACACTGTTCAGAGGACACAGTACACTAACTTGTAGTTTTAGCTGAACACTGTGAGGAGGACGACCTACACTAACTTGTAGATTTAGCTGAACACTGTTCAGAGGACGCACTACCCTAACTTGTAGCTTTAGCTGAACACTGTGCAGAGGTCACACTAAACAAACTTGTAGCTTTAGCTGAATACTGTGAGGAGGACGCACTACACTAACTTGTAGCTTTAGCTGAACACTGTTCAGAGGACACATTACACTAAATTGTAGCTTTAGCTGAACACTGTGAGGAGGTCGCACTAAACTAAGCTGTAACTTTAGCTGAACACTGTGTAGAGGTCGCACTACACTAACTAGTAGTTTTAGCTGAACACTGTGAGGAGGACGCACTACACTAACTTGTAGTTTTAGCTGAACACTGTTCAGAGGACGCACTACACTAACTTGTAGTTTTAGCTGAACACTGTTAGGAGGACGCATTACACTAACTTTTAGCTTTAGCTGAACACTGTGAGGAGGACGCACTACACTAACTTTTAGCTTTAGCTGAACACTGTGAGGAGGACGCACAACACTAAGTTGTAGTTTTAGCTGAACACTGTGAGGAGGATGCACTACACTAACTTGTGGCTTTAGCTGAACACTGTGCAGAGGTCACACTACACTAACTTGTAGTTTTAGCTGAACACTGTGAGGAGGACGCAATACACTAACTTGTAGCTTTAGCTCAACACTGTTTAGAGGACACATTACACTAACTTGTAGCTTTAGCTGAACACTGTTCAGAGGTCGCACTACACTAAGTTGTAGTTTTAGCTGAACACTGTGAGGAGGATGCACTACACTAACTTGTGGCTTTAGGTGTACACTGTGCAGAGGTCGCACTACACTAACTTGTAGTTTTAGCTGAACACTGTGAGGAGGACGCACTACACTAACTTGTAGCTTTAGCTGAACACTGTGCAGAGGTCACACTAAACTAACTTGTAGCTTTAGCTGAACACTGTGCAGAGGTCACACTAAACTAACTTGTAGTTTTAGCTGAACACTGAGGAGGACGCACTGCACTAACTTGTAACTTTAGCTGAACACTGTGCAGAGGTCGCACTACACTAACTTGTAGTTTTAGCTGAACATTGTTCAGAGGACGCACTACCCTAACTTGTAGCTTTAGCTGAACACTGTGTAGAGGTCACACTAAACTAACTTGTAGCTTTAGCTGAACACTGTGAGGATGACGCACTACACTAATGTGTAGCTTTAGCTGAACACTGTGATCAGGTCGCACTAAACTAAGCTGTAACTTTAGCTGAACACTGTGCAGAGGTCACACTACACTAACTTGTAGTTTTAGCTGAACACTGTGAGGAGGACGCACTACACTAACTTGTAGCTTTAGCTGAACACTGTTCAGAGGATGCACTACCCTAACTTGTAGCTTTAGCTGAACACTGTGCATAAGTCAAACTAAACTAACTAGTAGCTTTAGCTGAACACTGTGAGGAGGACGCACTACATTAACTTGTAGCTTTAGCTGAACACTGTGCAGAGGTCACATTAAACTAACTTGTAGCTTTAGCTGAACACTGTGAGGAGGACGCACTACACTAACTTGTTACTTTAGCTGAATACTGTGCAGAGGTCGCACTACACTAACTTGTAGTTTTAGCTGAACACTGTGAGGAGGACGCACTACACTAACTTGTAGCTTTAGCTGAACACTGTTCAGAGGACGCACTAACCTAACTTGTAGCTTTAGCTGAACACTGTGCAGAGGTCACACTAAACTAACTTGTAGCTTTAGCTGAACACTGTGAGGAGGATGCACTACACTAACTTGTAGCTTTAGCTGAACAATGTGCAGAGGTCGCACTACACTAAGTTGTAGTTTTAGCTGAACACTGTGAGGAGGATGCACTACACTAACTTGTGGCTTTAGCTGAACACTGTGCAGAGGTCGCACTACACTAACTTGTAGTTTTAGCTGAACACTGTGAGGAGGACGCACTACACTAACTTGTAGCTTTAGCTGAACACTGTTCAGAGGACACATTAAACTAACTTGTAGCTTTTGCTGAACACTGTGCAGAGGTCGCACTACACTAACTTGTAGCTTTAGCTGAACACTGTTCAGAGGACACATTAAACTAACTTGTAGCTTTAGCTGAACACTGGGAGGAGGACGCACTACCCTAACTTGAAGCTTTAGCTGAACACTATTCAGAGGACGCACTTCCCTAACTTGTAGCTTTAGCTGAAAAATGTGCATAGGTCAAACCAAACTAACTTGTAGCTTTAGCTGAACACCGTGAGGAGGACGCACTACACTAACTAGTAGCTTTAGCTGAACACTGTGCAGAGGTCGCACTACACTAAGTTGTAGTTTTAGCTGAACACTGTGAGGAGGACGCACTACACTAACTTGTGGCTTTAGCTGAACACTGCGCAGAGGTCGCACTACACTAACTTGTAGTTTTAGCTGAACACTGTAAGGAGGACACACTACTTTAACTTGTAGCTTTTGCTGAACACTGTTCAGAGGACACATTACGCTAACTTGTAGCTTTAGCTGAACACTGTGCAGAGGTCGCACTACACTAACTTGTAGCTTTAGCTGAACACTGTTCAGAGGACGCACTACCCTAACTTGTAGCTTTAGCTGAACACTGTGCATAGGTCACACTAAACTAACTTGTAGCTTTAGCTGAACACTGTTCAGAGGACGCACTACACTAACTTGTAGCTTTAGCTGAACACTGTGCAGAGGTCGCACTACACTAACTTGTAGCTTTAGCTGAACACTGTTCAGAGGACGCACTACCCTAACTTGTAGCTTTAGCTGAACACTGTGCAGAGGTCGCACTACACTAACTTGTAGCTTTAGCTGAACACTGTTCAGAGGACGCACTACCCTAACTTGTAGCATTAGCTGAACACTGTGCATAGGTCACACTAAACTAACTTGTAGCTTTAGCTGAACACTGTGAGGAGGACTCACTACACTAACTTTTAGCTTTAGCTGAACACTGTGAGGAGGACGCACTACCCTAACTTGTAGCTTTAGCTGAACACTGTTCAGAGGACGCACTACCCTAACTTGTAGCTTTAGCTGAACACTGTGCAGAGGTCGCACTACACTAACTTGTAGCTTTAGCTGAACACTGTTCAGAGGACGCACTACCCTAACTTGTAGCATTAGCTGAACACTGTGCATAGGTCACACTAAACTAACTTGTAGCTTTAGCTGAACACTGTGAGGAGGACGCACTACACTAACTTGTAGCTTTAGCTGAACACTGTTCAGAGGACACATTAAACTAACTTGTAGCTTTAGCTGAACACTGTGCAGAGGTCGCACTACACTAACTTGTAGCTTTAGCTGAACACTGTTCAGAGGACACATTAAACTAACTTGTAGCTTTAGCTGAACACTGGGAGGAGGACGCACTACCCTAACTTGTAGCTTTAGCTGAACACTGTGCAGAGGTCACACTAAACTAACTTGTAGCTTTAGCTGAACACTGTGAGGAGGACGCACTACACTAACTTGTAACTTTAGTTGAACACTGTGCAGAGGTCGCACTACACTAACTTGTAGCTTTAGCTGAACACTGTGCAGAGGTCGCACTACACTAAGTTGTAGTTTTAGCTGAACACTGTGAGGAGGATGCACTACACTAACTTGTGGCTTTAGCTGAACACTGTGCAGAGGTCGCACTACACTAACTTGTAGTTTTAGCTGAACACTGTGAGGAGGACGCACTACACTAACTTGTAGCTTTAGTTGAACACTGTTTAGAGGACATATTACACTAACTTGTAGCTTTAGCTGAACACTGTGCAGAGGTCGCACTACACTAACTTGTAGTTTTAGCTGAACACTGTGAGGAGGACTCACTACACTAACTTTTAGCTTTAGCTGAACACTGTGAGGAGGACGCACTACCCTAACTTGTAGCTTTAGCTGAACACTGTGCAGAGGTCACACTAAACCAACTTGTAGCTTTAGCTGAACACTGTGAGGAGGACGCACTACACTAACGTGTAGCTTTAGCTGAACACTGTGAGGAGGTCGCACTAAACTAAGCTGTAACTTTAGCTGAACACTGTGCAGAGGTCGCACTACACTAACTTGTAGTTTTAGCTAAACACTGTGAGGAGGACGCACTACCCTAACTTGTAACTTTAGCTGAACACTGTGCAGAGGTCACACTAAACTAACTTGTAGCTTTAGCCGAACACTGTGAGGAAGACGCACTACACTAACTTGTAGCTTTAGCTGAACACTGTGCCGAGGCCGCACTACACTAAGTTGTAGTTTTAGCTGAACACTGTGACGAGGACGCACTACACTAACTTGTAGCTTTAGCTGAACACTGTTCAGAGGACGCACTACCCTAACTTGTAGCATTAGCTGAACACTGTGCATAGGTCACACTAAACTAACTTGTAGCTTTAGCTGAACACTGTGAGGAGGACGCACTACACTAACTTGTAGCTTTAGCTGAACACTGTTCAGAGGACACATTAAACTAACTTGTAGCTTTAGCTGAACACTGTGCAGAGGTCGCACTACACTAACTTGTAGCTTTAGCTGAACACTGTTCAGAGGACACATTAAACTAACTTGTAGCTTTAGCTGAACACTGGGAGGAGGACGCACTACCCTAACTTGTAGCTTTAGCTGAACACTGTGCAGAGGTCACACTAAACTAACTTGTAGCTTTAGCTGAACACTGTGAGGAGGACGCACTACACTAACTTGTAACTTTAGTTGAACACTGTGCAGAGGTCGCACTACACTAACTTGTAGCTTTAGCTGAACACTGTGCAGAGGTCGCACTACACTAACTTGTAGTTTTAGCTGAACACTGTGAGGAGGACGCACTACACTAACTTGTAGATTTAGTTGAACACTGTTTAGAGGACATATTACACTAACTTGTAGCTTTAGCTAAACACTCTGCAGAGGTCGCACTACACTAACTTGTAGTTTTAGCTGAACACTGTGAGGAGGACTCACTACACTAACTTTTAGCTTTAGCTGAACACTGTGAGGAGGACGCACTACCCTAACTTGTAGCTTTAGCTGAACACTGTGCAGAGGTCACACTAAACCAACTTGTAGCTTTAGCTGAACACTGTGAGGAGGACGCACTACACTAACGTGTAGCTTTAGCTGAACACTGTGAGGAGGTCGCACTAAACTAAGCTGTAACTTTAGCTGAACACTGTGCAGAGGTCGCACTACACTAACTTGTAGTTTTAGCTAAACACTGTGAGGAGGACGCACTACCCTAACTTGTAGCTTTAGCTGAACACTGTGCAGAGGTCACACTAAACTAACTTGTAGCTTTAGCCGAACACTGTGAGGAAGACGCACTACACTAACTTGTAGCTTTAGCTGAACACTGTGCCGAGGCCGCACTACACTAAGTTGTAGTTTTAGCTGAACACTGTGACGAGGACGCACTACACTAACTTGTAGCTTTAGCTGAACACTGTTCAGAGGACACATTAAACTAACTTGTAGCTTTAGCTGAACACTGTGCAGAGGTCGCACTACACTAACTTGTAGTTTTAGCTGAACACTGTGAGGAGGACGCACTACACTAACTTGTAGCTTTAGCTGAACACTGTTCAGAGGTCGCACTACACTAAGTTGTAGTTTTAGCTGAACACTCTGAGGAGGATGAACTACACTAACTTGTGGCATTAGCTGAACACTGTGCAGAGGTCGCACTACACTAACTTGTAGTTTTAGTTGAACACTGTGAGGAGGACGCACTACACTAACTTGTAGCTTTAGCTGAACACTGTTCAGAGGACGCACTAACCTAACTTGTAGCTTTAGCTAAACACTGTGCAGAGGTCACACTAAACTAACTTGTAGCTTTAGCTGAACACTGTGAGGAGGATGCACTACACTAACTTGTAGCTTTAGCTGAACACTGTGCAGAGGTCGCACTACACTAAGTTGTAGTTTTAGCTGAACACTGTGAGGAGGATGCACTACACTAACTTGTGGCTTTAGCTGAACACTGTGCAGAGGTCGCACTACACTAACTTGTAGTTTTAGCTGAACACTGTGAGGAGGACGCACTACCCTAACTTGTAGCTTTAGCTGAACACTGTGCAGAGGTCACACTAAACTAACTTGTAGCTTTAGCTGAACACTGTGAGGAGGACGCACTACATTAACTTGTTACTTTAGCTGAATACTTTGCAGAGGTCGCACTACACTAACTTGTAGTTTTAGCTGAACACTGTGAGGAGGACGCACTACACTAACTTGTAGCTTTAGCTGAACACTGTTCAGAGGACGCACTAACCTAACTTGTAGCTTTAGCTGAACACTGTGCAGAGGTCACACTAAACTAACTTGTAGCTTTAGCTGAACACTGTGAGGAGGATGCACTGCACTAACTTGTAGCTTTAGCTGAACAATGTGCAGAGGTCGCACTACACTAACTTGTAGTTTTAGCTGAACACTGTGAGGAGGACGCACTACTCTAACTTGTAGCTTTAGCTGAACACTGTTCAGAGGACACATTAAACTAACTTGTAGCTTTAGCTGAACACTGTGCAGAGGTCGCACTACACTAACTTGTAGCTTTAACTGAACACTGTTCAGAGGACACATTAAACTAACTTGTAGCTTTAGCTGAACACTGGGAGGAGGACGCACTACCCTAACTTGTAGCTTTAGCTGAACACTGTGCAGAGGTCACACTAAACTAACTTGTAGCTTTAGCTGAACACTGTGAGGAGGACGCACTACACTAACTTGTAACTTTAGCTGAACACTGTGCAGAGGTCGCACTACACTAACTTGTAGCTTTAGCTGAACACTGTGCAGAGGTCGCACTACACTAAGTTGTAGTTTTAGCTGAACACTGTGAGGAGGATGCACTACACTAACTTGTGGCTTTAGCTGAACACTGTGCAGAGAACGCACTACACTAACTTGTAGTTTTATCTGAACACTGTGAGGAGGACGCACTACACTAACTTGTAGCTTTAGTTGAACACTGTTTAGAGGACACATTACACTAACTTGTAGCTTTAGCTGAACACTGTACAGAGGTCGCACTACACTAACTTGTAGTTTTAGCTGAACACTGTGAGGAGGACTCACTACACTAACATTTAGCTTTAGCTGAACACTGTGAGGAGGACACACTTCCCTAACTTGTAGCTTTAGCTGAACACTGTGCAGAGGTCACACTAAACTAACTTGTAGCTTTAGCTGAACACTGTGAGGAGGACGCACTACATTAAGTTGTTACTTTAGCTGAATACTGTGCAGAGGTCGCACTACACTAACTTGTAGTTTTAGCTGAACACTGTGAGGAGGACGCACTACACTAACTTGTAGCTTTAGCTGAACACTGTTCAGAGGACGCACTAACCTAACTTGTAGCTTTAGCTAAACACTGTGCAGAGGTCACACTAAACTAACTTGTAGCTTTAGCTGAACACTGTGAGGAGGATGCACTACACTAACTTGTAGCTTTAGCTGAACAATGTGCAGAGGTCGCACTACACTAACTTGTAGTTTTAGCTGAACACTGTGAGGAGGACGCACTACACTAACTTGTAGCTTTAGCTTAACACTGTTCAGAGGACACATTAAACTAACTTGTAGCTTTAGCTGAACACTGTGCAGAGGTCGCACTACACTAACTTGTAGCTTTAGCTGAACACTGTTCAGAGGACACATTAAACTAACTTGTAGCTTTAGCTGAACACTGGGAGGAGGACGCACTACCCTAACTTGTAGCTTTAGCTGAACACTGTGCAGAGGTCACACTAAACTAACTTGTAGCTTTAGCTGAACACTGTGAGGAGGACGCACTACACTAACTTGTAACTTTAGCTAAACACTGTGCAGAGGTCGCACTACACTAACTTGTAGCTTTAGCTGAACACTGTGCAGAGGTCGCACTACACTAAGTTGTAGTTTTAGCTGAACACTGTGAGGAGGATGCACTACACTAACTTGTGGCTTTAGCTGAACACTGTGCAGAGGTCGCACTACACTAACTTGTAGTTTTATCTGAACACTGTGAGGAGGACGCACTACACTAACTTGTAGCTTTAGTTGAACACTGTGAGGAGGACACATTACACTAACTTGTAGCTTTAGCTGAACACTGTATAGAGGTCGCACTACACTAACTTGTAGTTTTAGCTGAACACTGTGAGGAGGACTCACTACACTAACATTTAGCTTTAGCTGAACACTGTGAGGAGGACGCACTTCCCTAACTTGTAGCTTTAGCTGAACACTGTGCAGAGGTCACACTAAACCAACTTGTAGCTTTAGCTGAACACTGTGAGGAGGACGCACTACACTAACGTGTAGCTTTAGCTGAACACTGTGAGGAGGTCGCACTAAACTAAGCTGTAACTTTAGCTGAACACTGTGCAGAGGTCGCACTACACTAACTTGTAGTTTTAGCTAAACACTGTGAGGAGGATGCACTACCCTAACTTGTAGCTTTAGCTGAACACTGTGCAGAGGTCACACTAAACTAACTTGTAGCTTTAGCTGAACACTGTGAGGAGGACGCACTACACTAACTTGTAACTTTAGCTGAACACTGTGCAGAGGTCGCACTACACTAACTTGTAGCTTTAGCTGAACACTGTGCAGAGGTCGCACTACACTAAGTTGTAGTTTTAGCTGAACACTGTGAGGAGGATGCACTACACTAACTTGTGGCTTTAGCTGAACACTGTGCAGAGGTCGCACTACACTAACTTGTAGTTTTAGCTGAACACTGTGAGGAGGACTACCTACACTAACTTGTAGCTTTAGTTGAACACTGTTTAGAGGACACATTACACTAACTTGTAGCTTTAGCTGAACACTGTGCAGAGGTCGCACTACACTAACTTGTAGTTTTAGCTGAACACTGTGAGGAGGACTCACTACACTAACTTTTAGCTTTAGCTGAACACTGTGAGGAGGACGCACTACCCTAACTTGTAGCTTTAGCTGAACACTGTGCAGAGGTCACACTAAACCAACTTGTAGCTTTAGCTGAACACTGTGAGGAGGACGCACTACACTAACGTGTAGCTTTAGCTGAACACTGTGAGGAGGTCGCACTAAACTAAGCTGTAACTTTAGCTGAACACTGTGCAGAGGTCGCACTACACTAACTTGTAGTTTTAGCTATACACTGTGAGGAGGACGCACTACCCTAACTTGTAGCTTTAGCTGAACACTGTTCAGAGGTCACACTAAACTAACTTGTAGCTTTAGCCGAACACTGTGAGGAAGACGCACTACACTAACTTGTAGCTTTAGCTGAACACTGTTCAGAGGACACATTACACTAACTTGTAGCTTTAGCTGAACACTGTGCAGAGGTCGCACTACACTAACTTGTAATTTTAGCTGAACACTGTGAGGAGGACGCACTACACTAACTTGTAGCTTTAGCTGAACACTGTTCAGAGGTCGCACTACACTAAGTTGTAGTTTTAGCTGAACACTCTGAGGAGGATGAACTACACTAACTTGTGGCTTTAGCTGAACACTGTGCAGAGGTCGCACTACACTAACTTGTAGTTTTAGCTGAACACTGTGAGGAGGACGCACTACCCTAACTTGTAGCTTTAGCTGAACACTGTGCAGAGGTCACACTAAACTAACTTGTAGCTTTAGCTGAACACTGTGAGGAGGACGCACTACATTAACTTGTTACTTTAGCTGAATACTGTGCAGAGGTCACACTACACTAACTTGTAGTTTTAGCTGAACACTGTGAGGAGGACGCACTACACTAACGTGTAGCTTTAGCTGAACACTGTGAGGAGGTCGCACTAAACTAAGCTGTAACTTTAGCTGAACACTGTGCAGAGGTCGCACTACACTAACTTGTAGTTTTAGCTAAACACTGTGAGGAGGATGCACTACCCTAACTTGTAGCTTTAGCTGAACACTGTGCAGAGGTCACACTAAACTAACTTGTAGCTTTAGCTGAACACTGTGAGGAGGACGCACTACACTAACTTGTAACTTTAGCTGAACACTGTGCAGAGGTCGCACTACACTAACTTGTAGCTTTAGCTGAACACTGTGCAGAGGTCGCACTACACTAAGTTGTAGTTTTAGCTGAACACTGTGAGGAGGATGCACTACACTAACTTGTGGCTTTAGCTGAACACTGTGCAGAGGTCGCACTACACTAACTTGTAGTTTTAGCTGAACACTGTGAGGAGGACTACCTACACTAACTTGTAGCTTTAGTTGAACACTGTTTAGAGGACACATTACACTAACTTGTAGCTTTAGCTGAACACTGTGCAGAGGTCGCACTACACTAACTTGTAGTTTTAGCTGAACACTGTGAGGAGGACTCACTACACTAACTTTTAGCTTTAGCTGAACACTGTGAGGAGGACGCACTACCCTAACTTGTAGCTTTAGCTGAACACTGTGCAGAGGTCACACTAAACCAACTTGTAGCTTTAGCTGAACACTGTGAGGAGGACGCACTACACTAACGTGTAGCTTTAGCTGAACACTGTGAGGAGGTCGCACTAAACTAAGCTGTAACTTTAGCTGAACACTGTGCAGAGGTCGCACTACACTAACTTGTAGTTTTAGCTAAACACTGTGAGGAGGACGCACTACCCTAACTTGTAGCTTTAGCTGAACACTGTTCAGAGGTCACACTAAACTAACTTGTAGCTTTAGCCGAACACTGTGAGGAAGACGCACTACACTAACTTGTAGCTTTAGCTGAACACTGTTCAGAGGACACATTACACTAACTTGTAGCTTTAGCTGAACACTGTGCAGAGGTCGCACTACACTAACTTGTAGTTTTAGCAGAACACTGTGAGGAGGACGCACTACACTAACTTGTAGCTTTAGCTGAACACTGTTCAGAGGTCGCACTACACTAAGTTGTAGTTTTAGCTGAACACTCTGAGGAGGATGAACTACACTAACTTGTGGCTTTAGCTGAACACTGTGCAGAGGTCGCACTACACTAACTTGTAGTTTTAGCTGAACACTGTGAGGAGGACGCACTACCCTAACTTGTAGCTTTAGCTGAACACTGTGCAGAGGTCACACTAAACTAACTTGTAGCTTTAGCTGAACACTGTGAGGAGGACGCACTACATTAACTTGTTACTTTAGCTGAATACTGTGCAGAGGCCACACTACACTAACTTGTAGTTTTAGCTGAACACTGTGAGGAGGACGCACTACACTAACGTGTAGCTTTAGCTGAACACTGTGAGGAGGTCGCACTAAACTAAGCTGTAACTTTAGCTGAACACTGTGCAGAGGTCGCACTACACTAACTTGTAGTTTTAGCTAAACACTGTGAGGAGGATGCACTACCCTAACTTGTAGCTTTAGCTGAACACTGTGCAGAGGTCACACTAAACTAACTTGTGGCTTTAGCTGAACACTGTGAGGAGGACGCACTACACTAACTTGTAACTTTAGCTGAACACTGTGCAGAGGTCGCACTACACTAACTTGTAGCTTTAGCTGAACACTGTGCAGAGGTCGCACTACACTAAGTTGTAGTTTTAGCTGAACACTGTGAGGAGGATGCACTACACTAACTTGTGGCTTTAGCTGAACACTGTGCAGAGGTCGCACTACACTAACTTGTAGTTTTAGCTGAACACTGTGAGGAGGACTACCTACACTAACTTGTAGCTTTAGTTGAACACTGTTTAGAGGACACATTACACTAACTTGTAGCTTTAGCTGAACACTGTGCAGAGGTCGCACTACACTAACTTGTAGTTTTAGCTGAACACTGTGAGGAGGACTCACTACACTAACTTTTAGCTTTAGCTGAACACTGTGAGGAGGACGCACTACCCTAACTTGTAGCTTTAGCTGAACACTGTGCAGAGGTCACACTAAACCAACTTGTAGCTTTAGCTGAACACTGTGAGGAGGACGCACTACACTAACGTGTAGCTTTAGCTGAACACTGTGAGGAGGTCGCACTAAACTAAGCTGTAACTTTAGCTGAACACTGTGCAGAGGTCGCACTACACTAACTTGTAGTTTTAGCTAAACACTGTGAGGAGGACGCACTACCCTAACTTGAAGCTTTAGCTGAACACTGTTCAGAGGTCACACTGAACTAACTTGTAGCTTTAGCCGAACACTGTGAGGAAGACGCACTACACTAACTTGTAGCTTTAGCTGAACACTGTTCAGAGGACACATTACACTAACTTGTAGCTTTAGCTGAACACTGTGCAGAGGTCGCACTACACTAACTTGTAGTTTTAGCTGAACACTGTGAGGAGGACGCACTACACTAACTTGTAGCTTTAGCCGAACACTGTTCAGAGGTCGCACTACACTAAGTTGTAGTTTTAGCTGAACACTCTGAGGAGGATGAACTACACTAACTTGTGGCTTTAGCTGAACACTGTGCAGAGGTCGCACTACACTAACTTGTAGTTTTAGCTGAACACTGTGAGGAGGACGCACTACCCTAACTTGTAGCTTTAGCTGAACACTGTGCAGAGGTCACACTAAACTAACTTGTAGCTTTAGCTGAACACTGTGAGGAGGACGCACTACATTAACTTGTTACTTTATCTGAATACTGTGCAGAGGTCACACTACACTAACTTGTAGTTTTTTTTTTTTTTTCAAATAAAGCTTTATTAAGTTAAATCCATACAGAAAAGTAGTACATAAAAGCAAGGTTTGAGATAAAATGACAATAGTGTTATACAGAGGGAACAGTCCAGAGAGTACAACGTTGTATTTTAACAAGTATTCAAATCTACGACTGTGGATTTGTTGAAAAACACATTACATCTGGTGTGTGGATAAATGGGATTACAGAGTAGTGTGGGCAGAAAATATAAAGAACATATAGTAAAGCAGGTAAAACATTTTTTAAACATGTTGATTTTTGAGGGCGAAAAAGAGTAAAAAGGGAGAGAGGAGTAAAAACCGTATTATAATAGATTGCCTATGATAGCCTTAGTATATGAGTCTGAGATTTTTGTTGGATTGTGTTTGGAATAATCGTTAATTACTATGTCTGTGTGAGAGTGTGAAATTGATCCTGGTGCGTGGTGTCCATAAGTCGGGTAATGTCTGTAGATAGAGATATAATCATAGCATACAACCATGGATATCTAACATAGCAAAGTTTCGATTAAATGGTGGTCAAAATATAGTGAGAAATACAAAGGGAAGGTAGGGGAAAGTTATTTCCCGTCCCTGGCTCAGCCATGGGTCTAACGGGAAATATCTTTACAGAAGGACCAAGTCCCAGGAAGAAAAGCATAATAGAGCTTTTGAAGTGAATTCTGTATGCGTAATGATATAGTTACCTCCTGAATTTTGTTTCATGCACGACTATAGGGAGGACTATAGACAGTTGGGATGGGATGTATGATGTGTCTAATGGTGTGCTGGAGGAGGGTTCCTAATTGATTAATTGGGTATATTCAGATGTTGTGCGGAAATGTAGCCAACAGGCCCAAGTGTTCCTGTATTTAGTATAGGAATCCTGTGCTTGATGTACAAGTTCCTCCATTTCAGCTATTTTGTTTACTCTTTTGAACCAGTCTGCGATTGTGGGTGGGTTGGGAGATCTCCAGAGAACTGGGATACAGAGTTTGGCAGCATTGATTAGATGTAGTGCTAGGGATTTGTGATAAGTTTTCATCGGTAGGGAGGAGTGGTGTAAGAGGGCTTGTGCTGGAGAGAATTCTAGCTGAAGTGTAGTGATTTGGGAGGAGAGGTGAAAAACTTTAGTCCAGAAGGCAGAAATCGCAGGGCAGTCCCACCATATGTGAAGGAGTGATCCGTTTTTGTCATTACATCTCCAACAATTAGATGGGATCTCTGGATTAATGGTGTGTAACTTGAGAGGCGTTTTGTACCATCTGGAGAAAAGCTTGTATCCGTTTTCTTGAGTTGTTACATTAATGGAGCCTTTGTGTATGTTAGAGTATATCTTTTCCCATTCCTTATCAGAGAGGTGGATGGAAAGATCTTTTTCCCATTTTGCACTAGCTATATTTGTTTTAGGAGTATGCTCGAGAAAGAGGTTCAAGTATATGGTGGATATCAGGTGTCTTTGGGGTTCAGTGGCAGAGCAAAGGGATTCAAAGTGTGATTGGTTTCTTGAGTATGCAGCCCTAGTTTGGGGATCAAGAAGAAAATGTCTGAGTTGCATATAAGACCAGAAAGGGATCTGGTGATTCGTTTCTTGGGAGTTCAATGAGGACAGCGGTTTAATATTCCCCTTAGCGAAGAAATCTCCCGCTGTCATCCTTGTCTGGGATCCTATGTGATGAAGGAACGAATCATCATTGCCTGGTGGAAAGTCTGGGTTATGTTTGATTGGCGTGAGAGGGCCTGGAGAGGAGGAAATGTGCAAATTTTTACATGTCTTTTTAAAGGAATTCAGTGTCGTATCGATAAGGGGATGTTGTTTGCAATGTGGAGAGATGTGGCGAGGGTGAATCCAGGGTAGGTTATGGATCGGGATTTGTGAGAAGGCTTGTTCAATTGCGATCCACGCTTTAGTTTTAGGGTGAACATTCCAGTCCACTATTCGAGAGGGTTGACAGGCCCAATAGTATTTTCGAAGATCCGGTAGGCCTAATCCACCTTTCATTTTGGGTACGGTCATTCTGTTGAAACTCATTCTAGGTCGCTTATCATTCCAGATGAATTTCATACAGGATTTGCGGTACGCATTAAAAAAAGTTTGTGGTAGAGACACTGGGATTGTTTGGAGCAGGTATAGTAATTTTGGCATTATAGTCATTTTTATAATGGAGACTCTGCCAAACCATGAGAACAAACCCCTTGACCAAGTGTTGAGGTCTTTTTGAATATTTTGGATAATGGGAGTATAGTTTTTGCTGTATAAGTCCGATAGCGAGGTTGGAATGTAGACCCCAAGGTATTTAATGGCGCTCGGTTTCCATATGAAAGGGAAATTAGTTTGACATTGTTTCACTATATCTGGTGGTAGAGTGATATTTAGGGCCTCTGATTTAGGGAAGTTAATTTTAAGATATGTGAGATTTTCAAAGAGAGTGAGATCTTTGAGGAGATTGGGTAGCGTAATGTGTGGCTCTTTCAGGAATAGTAGGATGTCATCCGCAAATGCCGCTAATTTATAGGTAGATTTTGCGATGGTTATTCCTTTAACGTTTGGATTGTTTTTTAGATGCGTTAGACATGGTTCCAGTGCCAAGACAAAAATAAGCGGAGAGAGTGGGCATCCTTGTCTTGTACCGTTAGATATGGAGAAGGCATTCGACAGGTGTCCATTTATCCGGACTTTGGCAGTTGGGGTGGAGTATAGAGCAAGAATAAATTGTAGCATGCGATCTCGTATGCCAATGTGTGTTAGGACCTCTTTTAGGTAGTCCCAGGCTACCCTGTCGAATGCCTTCTCCGCATCAAGGGAGAGAAGGAATCCCGGTTGTTTCTTTGAAGTCAGCCAATTGTGAATACTAATTGCCTTTAGGGTGTTGTCCCTTGCCTCTCTACCTGGGACAAAACCAACTTGGTCCAAGGAGATAAGGCCAGGGAGAAGGGGTAAAAGTCTATTAGCCAAAATTTTTGCATATATTTTCAGGTCAACATTTAGTAGAGATATTGGTCTGTAATTGTGAACTAAATTTGGATCTTTATCAGGTTTTGGAATAACCACTATGTGAGCTGTGAGAAGATCTCTGGGAGGGGGGTTCTCGGATGAAAGGGAGTTGAAAGCATTTAAGAAGTGAGGATAAAGCGTAGCTATGAATTCCTTATAGTATCCTGCTGTTAGGCCATCTGGACCTGGACTTTTGCCTGTTTTGAGTTGTTTGAGCACAGTCTCTAGTTCGTCCTTAGAGATGGGACGTTCTAGATGCGAAGCTTCTGCATCAGAAATGGGTTTGGGACCATGTTGGGCTAGGAACTCTTTAATCAAGTGTGTTCTACGATCATTGTTTATCGTGGGTTGATGAGGATTGATATTATAGAGCTGCGAGAAATAATTCACAAATTGGTCTGCTATCAGTGTATTAGACGTTACTTTAGAACCCGAAGGGTCATTAATGGAATGAAGTGTTGTAGATGATCGTTTTGCACGGAGGGCTCTGGCTAGAATTTTACCGGATTTGTTGCCATGTTCATAGAATATTTTTTGTGATAATATGTATTTGCGTTTTATTTGTTTATGTAACACTTCTTTCAACTCTGTCCTCACCTGAGTAAGTTCCTCAAGCGTGGAGAGCGCTCGAGTTTTCTTATGTATTTTTTCTAAATTCTGTATGCGTTTGGAAAGGATAGAAATATGCGCTTGTCTTTCTCGTCTTCTCTTGGAAGCGATAGCTATTAATTTTCCCCGTATGGTGCATTTGTGGGCTTCCCATTTTATCATTGGGGATATGTCCAAGGAGTCGTTATCCTGGAAATAAAGTTTTAGATTGTCGTGTATAGTAGACACAATTGAAATGTCTGTCAGCAGTGAGGGATCAAGACGCCATATTTGTGAGCGAGTATGTTTGGATGGAAATTCCAAGGACATGGTTATCGGGTGGTGATCTGATATGTACATTGGTTTGATGGAGGTGTGCTTGAGCATGGGGAGATCGTTTTGTGAAATAAAGAAATAGTCAAGTCTGGAGTAGCTGCCATGTGGGTTGGAGAAAAAAGTGTAATCTTTAGTTGAGGGGTTTAAAGTACGCCATGCGTCATGTAATGTCAATTCTTGAAAACATTGTTTAATTGCTCGTAACGCTGAGAAGGGTAATTTGGATGCACCCGAAGATGTATCCTGTATTGGGTTTAAGGGAACATTAAAATCTCCTCCGGTTAATAGTATACCCTCTTGAAACGATGCGAGCAATTGCAGTGTGTGTCGGAAGAACGGGACTTGTTTAATGTTGGGGGCGTATATGTTTGCTAAGGTTAAAGGTTTACCGAAAAGTGAACCTTTGACAAAAAGAAATCTTCCATCTTCATCCGCTAGAGTGTCTTTGATTATGAGTGGACACTGTTTTGAGATAAGGATAGAAACTCCTTTTGTTTTTGATTGTTTGTTGGTAGCATGAAAAGCTGTTGGATAACGTAAGTCGGAGAATTTGGGGATAGAGTCCGTTTTGAAATGCGTTTCCTGGATGTATATAATGTCTGCCTTGAGTTTATGCATAGAAAGGAGAACTTGTGTACGTTTCTCAGGGACATTTAGTCCCTGTGCGTTGAGCGAGACTAGTTTAGTAGTGGCTTTGTGGTGAGATATTGGTGTAGAATTGTGTGAGACCGTTGTCATTCTGTAATTTGGGAGGTGTTGTGAGTTAGACTGGAGTGGTGTTTACTGAAGATAGTCCGCGGTGCAGGTGTATGTGTGGCAGAAAAAGAACAGTAGTTGGACTTGTGCCTTATGCTCTTATGTGTGGAAGGTGTGCTCTAGGAGAGTGATGAGATTCTATTCAGGATGAGAGTAGATTGTTCAGGAATAGGGAGTGATGTGAGGGATATTGGGTATGCGGGGGAGAGGAAACTGTGAAGACCACTGTGTAGTGTTGTTAGGGGTTATAGGTAGTGAAAAGTAATCCGGGGACTAGCGATGCCTGCTCGCTAGGCTATGTACGAGTATACACTCGTGATATATGGTACCGGAATGGGTCAGTGGTGGTTTAAAGGAGGGTTGAGTGAAGAAATCAGGTAATCAATTGAAACCACTGTTTGGGAAGGTGACCAAACGGTAACGTAGAGAAAAGTAAAACCTGTCAATAAGGGACAAGAGCCGCTGACATATGGGATAGATGTAGGAAGAAGGCATGGACTGAAGACGGTCCATGTGTGAAATGGTTGCATTTAGATTGCTGTGAATGCCGCCTATTAACTTTCTCAGTGGATTTGGAGAAACAGCATGGGTCAGATTTGCGAAAAGCAGATAAAGAATTAGGTGTATGGTCAGATGAAACATTAAGTTAATGACATATTTTGTGAGATCGTTCCCCTGGTGATCGTTAAGTGAGAGGAAAGAATGAGAAAAAAACCCAAAAAGAAACAGAAAAATAAAAGAAATAAAAGAAATAAAAATCCCCATGAGTAGCACATAAAATAAACATCTGGTGAGGCGCAGATATTCATAACGCAAAAGTCTATGTAATAATTCAGTTAAACAGTCAGCCAGAATACTTGAACAGTTTGCAGATCAGAGTATTCAACATAGGTAGAAAGTATTATCTCTTAAGATAGATAAACCGTGCCTGAACTAATTAATAATGAACTACCCCTGAAGGCTATGAAGAAGCTTGTCAAAATAATTAATAAAACGAAGTATCCATGTAGATCGTTATGCTATTTAGGAGCATATCTCAGTGGATAGGAGGGGATGAATATATGAGAAAGATCAGTGTCTGTGAAAGTCCCTTAGAGTGCCTTTATCTGGGAAGCCTGTCAGTTCCGTTTTTGGTGTGTAGACAGCTGTCTAGTCAGGGAAAGGCACTCGCAAGGATATGTTCTATATAACCATACAGGGTAGTGAGTGCCCTAATCTTTGCGTAATACATGACAGATAAGGTGATGTTAGGACTACTAAGGAGATGGATCATGTGTCACAACCATCTCGGGCTGGGATGATACAGGCATCCTCCTATGGGAGGTGCTTGTGTGGAGGCAGGGGAGAGAGGTCTGCAGTGTGTCACCACGGTAACAAGTCAGGTCTCTAACCTTGTGAGAGCCAATGAGCGAGTGCATGAGTCATGGTGGGGGAGAACTTTTTACCTCAGACCTTGGCTCCTCTCATGAATTCGCGCCAAAAGACAGCAACCAATAGAGCGATGAACAGCTGGTTGTCATGGCAATAAGATTGTGTGGTAGTTCTAGTAGTTACCTACTAATGTAGTTGCTATCTAAGAGGAACAGAGAGTTAATACAGGATTATAATAGGGGTGTCAATGAATATTACTAGCAGCCTGTTGTGTGTAAAAGAAGGGCATATTTGCAGTTATAATTATCAATCCGTGTAATCGGAGCGGGATGAAACCCTGTCAAACTGTCAGTGTACCGATCAGCTAGAGGAGGGAGAGATAAAGTAGATTGGAGATCTCTGATGACCCTATACCTCACTAGATTGGAAAGTACAGTCACATAAGAATTTAATTATAATAAAGCTCTAATGAAGGGTGGAACTGCTAGTGTAGGGCTGTATTGGAGAGTAAGGTGTGACAGAATAAACCATGCAGACACAGCGCTGCTTTGGTAGTCAGCGTTAAGGGGGATATAGATATGCCTGTGTGTATGAACTATGATCTACATAAACTAAACTTAACATATTGAAATACTTTAGGAACATATTACCAGCCGGGGAATGAACTTTCAATATTCTAAAAACGGCACATGAACAGTCAGAGGAAATCTTTCAGTCTATGCTGCAGATGCCATCTGTGTTCACCGATCTCTTCTAGCTCTTCTGGAGCGTGGAGGTTTCGTCGGGCTGTAGATGGAAGGAGACTGCGGGTCGGGTTGATGAATTCTCGGTTCCGATGGCGAACGGTGTCTTCTGTAGCTTGTATGTTGGGTCTCCATTGCTTCACTCCTGGAAGGTGCTTTAGATGCTGTAGGGGTACGAAATTCCGCGTACCATTCTGGGACCTCCATGAGAGGGATTCCGAGAGTGTCACAGAAGGAATGTAGATCCTCAGGGACTCTGAGGAGAGCTGAGCGTCCTTGTACTGTTGCTGCCAAACCAAAAGGGAACTTCCAGCGGTAAATTATACCCTTGGCCCGGAGTACTGACAGAAGGGGTTGCAGTTCCCTTCTGCGCTGCAAGGTTATATTTGATATATCCTGGAATAGACGAAGTTCTGTGCCGTTATGTAGTAAAGGGGTCAGGGAACGTGCAGCCCTCAGGATGTCTTCCTTCAAACGGTAGTCAATAATGCAGCATACCACATCCCTAGGTGGGTCAGAGTCCTTTCCCTTCGGTCTCAGGGCACGGTGGATTCTTTCCATCGCAATAGGAACCTCTCTGGGTCTGCCGAGTATGTTATTAAAGATATGGATAACTTCACTTTGAAGATGATCCGCATCCACGGTTTCAGGCAAACCTCTCAGCCTGAGGTTATGGCGTCTGCCGCGATTGTCTAAATCTTCCAAGTGGCGATTGACATCTCTTAATTGCCGTGTATGTGTGTCAATTGCCAGATGCTGGTGACGGATCTTGGATGAATGAAGGGCAGTCGTTTGTTCCACCGCCTGAACTCTGCCTGTAATAGCTTGGATTTCAATTTTTAAATCTGAGATTGCTGCTGTCAGGGTGTCCTTAATGTCCTCAGCTACGGATCTGAGATCGCTCAGGCTCGGATGCTGATGAGGAGTGAGGAGAATTCCCCTGTCACTGAGTTCAGCGTGAGATGGAGAGGCAGCAGCATTAGAGTGAGGAGGATGCTGATGCTGGCTCCCTGAGGTGGGAGCCGGCGCCGAAGTTCCCATCTGTGCCCGGAACATCTCCGGGATGTTCTGACTGGATCTTGCCGGTATTTCACGGGGAGAACGGGACCGGGAGGTCGACGAAGTTCTAGAGGATGTACCCATCGCTTTTCGGGTGTTTGGGAGGCCGTTGACCGTCTTTAAAATTCAGATTTCTATCCCTGTCAGCAGAGCTCTGAAGTTAAGCAGCCATTCTCTACGAGGTCAAGCCACGCCCCCCCTAACTTGTAGTTTTAGCTGAACACTGTGAGGAGGACGCACTACACTAACTTGTAGCTTTAGCTGAACACTGTTCAGAGGACGCACTAACCTAACTTGTAGCTTTAGCTGAACACTGTGCAGAGGTCACACTAAACTAACTTGTAGCTTTAGCTGAACACTGTGAGGAGGATGCACTACACTAACTTGTAGCTTTAGCTGAACAATGTGCCAAGGCCGCACTACACTAAGTTGTAGTTTTAGCTGAACACTGTGACGAGGACGCACTACACTAACTTGTAGCTTTAGCTGAACACTGTTCAGAGGACACATTACACTAACTTGTAGCTTTAGCTGAACACTGTGCAGAGGTCACACTACACTAACTTGTAGTTTTAGCTGAACACTGTGAGGAGGACGCACTACACTAACTTGTAGCTTTAGCTGAACACTGTTCAGAGGTCGCACTACACTAAGTTGTAGTTTTAGCTGAACACTCTGAGGAGGATGAACTACACTAACTTGTGGCTTTAGCTGAACACTGTGCAGAGGTCGCACTACACTAACTTGTAGTTTTAGCTGAACACTGTGAGGAGGACGCACTACCCTAACTTGTAGCTTTAGCTGAACACTGTGCAGAGGTCACACTAAACTAACTTGTAGCTTTAGCTGAACACTGTGAGGAGGACGCACTACATTAACTTGTTACTTTAGCTGAATACTGTGCAGAGGTCGCACTACACTAACTTGTAGTTTTAGCTGAACACTGTGAGGAGGACGCACTACACTAACTTGTAGTTTTAGCTGAACACTGTGAGGAGGACGCACTACACTAACTTGTAGCTTTAGCTGAACACTGTTCAGAGGTCGCACTACACTAAGTTGTAGTTTTTGCTGAACACTCTGAGGAGGATGAACTACACTAACTTGTGGCTTTAGCTGAACACTGTGCAGAGGTCGCACTACACTAACTTGTAGTTTTAGCTAAACACTGTGAGGAGGACGCACTACCCTAACTTGTAGCTTTAGCTGAACACTGTTCAGAGGTCACACTAAACTAACTTGTAGCTTTAGCCGAACACTGTGAGGAAGACGCACTACACTAACTTGTAGCTTTAGCTGAACACTGTTCAGAGGACACATTACACTAACTTGTAGCTTTAGCTGAACACTGTGCAGAGGTCGCACTACACTAACTTGTAGTTTTAGCTGAACACTGTGAGGAGGACGCACTACACTAACTTGTAGCTTTAGCTGAACACTGTGCAGAGGTCGCACTACACTAACTTGTAGTTTTAGCTGAACACTGTGAGGAGGACTCACTACACTAACTTTTAGCTTTAGCTGAACACTGTGAGGAGGACGCACTACCCTAACTTGTAGCTTTAGCTGAACACTGTGCAGAGGTCACACTAAACCAACTTGTAGCTTTAGCTGAACACTGTGAGGAGGACGCACTACACTAACGTGTAGCTTTAGCTGAACACTGTGAGGAGGTCGCACTAAACTAAGCTGTAACTTTAGCTGAACACTGTGCAGAGGTCGCACTACACTAACTTGTAGTTTTAGCTAAACACTGTGAGGAGGACGCACTACCCTAACTTGTAGCTTTAGCTGAACACTGTTCAGAGGTCACACTAAACTAACTTGTAGCTTTAGCCGAACACTGTGAGGAAGACGCACTACACTAACTTGTAGCTTTAGATGAACACTGTTCAGAGGACACATTACACTAACTTGTAGCTTTAGCTGAACACTGTGCAGAGGTCGCACTACACTAACTTGTAGTTTTAGCTGAACACTGTGAGGAGGACGCACTACACTAACTTGTAGCTTTAGCTGAACACTGTTCAGAGGTCGCACTACACTAAGTTGTAGTTTTAGCTGAACACTCTGAGGAGGATGAACTACACTAACTTGTGGCTTTAGCTGAACACTGTGCAGAGGTCGCACTACACTAACTTGTAGTTTTAGCTGAACACTGTGAGGAGGACGCACTACCCTAACTTGTAGCTTTAGCTGAACACTGTGCAGAGGTCACACTAAACTAACTTGTAGCTTTAGCTGAACACTGTGAGGAGGACGTACTACATTAACTTGTTACTTTAGCTGAATACTGTGCAGAGGTCGCACTACACTAACTTGTAGTTTTAGCTGAACACCTTGAGGAGGACGCACTACACTAACTTGTAGCTTTAGCTGAACACTGTTCAGAGGACGCACTAACCTAACTTGTAGCTTTAGCTGAACACTGTGCAGAGGTCACACTAAACTAACTTGTAGCTTTAGCTTAACACTGTGAGGAGGATGCACTACACTAACTTGTAGCTTTAGCTGAACAATGTGCCGAGGCCGCACTACACTAAGTTGTAGTTTTAGCTGAACACTGTGACGAGGACGCACTACACTAACTTGTAGCTTTAGCTGAACACTGTTCAGAGGACACATTACACTAACTTGTAGCTTTAGCTGAACACTGTGCAGAGGTCGCACTACACTAACTTGTAGCTTTAGCTGAACACTGTTCAGAGGTCGCACTACACTAAGTTGTAGTTTTAGCTGAACACTCTGAGGAGGATGAACTACACTAACTTGTGGCTTTAGCTGAACACTGTGCAGAGGTCGCACTACACTAACTTGTAGTTTTAGCTGAACACTGTGAGGAGGACGCACTACCCTAACTTGTAGCTTTAGCTGAACACTGTGCAGAGGTCACACTAAACTAACTTGTAGCTTTAGCTGAACACTGTGAGGAGGACGCACTACATTAACGTGTTACTTTAGCTGAATACTGTGCAGAGGTCGCACTACACTAACTTGTAGCTTTAGCTGAACACTGTGAGGAGGACGCACTACATTAACTTGTTACTTTAGCTGAACACTGTGAGGAGGACGCACTACACTAACTTGTAGTTTTAGCTGAACACTGTGAGGAGGATGCACTACACTAACTTGTAGCTTTAGCTGAACACTGTTCAGAGGACGCACTAACCTAACTTGTAGCTTTAGCTGAACACTGTGCAGAGGTCACACTAAACTAACTTGTAGCTTTAGCTGAACACTGTGAGGAGGATGCACTACACTAACTTGTAGCTTTAGCTGAACAATGTGCAGAGGTCGCACTACACTAACTTGTAGTTTTAGCTGAACACTGTGAGGAGGATGCACTACACTAACTTGTAGCTTTAGCTGAACACTGTTCAGAGGACACATTAAACTAACTTGTAGCTTTAGCTGAACACTGTGCAGAGGTCGCACTACACTAACTTGTAGCTTTAGCTGAACACTGTTCAGAGGACACATTAAACTAACTTGTAGCTTTAGCTGAACACTGGGAGGAGGACGCACTACCCTAACTTGTAGCTTTAGCTGAACACTGTGCAGAGGTCACACTAAACTAACTTGTAGCTTTAGCTGAACACTGTGAGGAGGACGCACTACACTAACTTGTAACTTTAGCTGAACACTGTGCAGAGGTCGCACTACACTAACTTGTAGCTTTAGCTGAACACTGTGCAGAGGTCGCACTACACTAAGTTGTAGTTTTAGCTGAACACTGTGAGGAGGATGCACTACACTAACTTGTGGCTTTAGCTGAACACTGTGCAGAGGTCGCACTACACTAACTTGCAGTTTTAGCTGAACACTGTGAGGAGGACGCACTACACTAACTTGTAGCTTTAGCTGAACACTGTTCAGAGGACGCACTAACCTAACTTGTAGCTTTAGCTGAACACTGTGCAGAGGTCACACTAAACTAACTTGTAGCTTTAGCTGAACACTGTGAGGAGGATGCACTACACTAACTTGTAGCTTTAGCTGAACAATGTGCAGAGGTCGCACTACACTAACTTGTAGTTTTAGCTGAACACTGTGAGGAGGACGCACTACACTAACTTGTAGCTTTAGCTGAACACTGTTCAGAGGACACATTAAACTAACTTGTAGCTTTAGCTGAACACTGTGCAGAGGTCGCACTACACTAACTTGTAGCTTTAGCTGAACACTGTTCAGAGGACACATTAAACTAACTTGTAGCTTTAGCTGAACACTGGGAGGAGGACGCACTACCCTAACTTGTAGCTTTAGCTGAACACTGTGCAGAGGTCACACTAAACCAACTTGTAGCTTTAGCTGAACACTGTGAGGAGGACGCACTACACTAACGTGTAGCTTTAGCTGAACACTGTGAGGAGGTCGCACTAAACTACACTGTAACTTTAGCTGAACACTGTGCAGAGGTCGCACTACACTAACTTGTAGTTTTAGCTAAACACTGTGAGGAGGACGCACTCCCCTAACTTGTAGCTTTAGCTGAACACTGTTCAGAGGTCACACTAAACTAACTTGTAGCTTTAGCCGAACACTGTGAGGAAGACGCACTACACTAACTTGTAGCTTTAGCTGAACACTGTTCAGAGGACACATTACACTAACTTGTAGCTTTAGCTGAACACTGTGCAGAGGTCGCACTACACTAACTTGTAGTTTTAGCTGAACACTGTGAGGAGGACGCACTACACTAACTTGTAGCTTTAGCTGAACACTGTTCAGAGGTCGCACTACACTAAGTTGTAGTTTTTGCTGAACACTCTGAGGAGGATGAACTACACTAACTTGTGGCTTTAGCTGAACACTGTGCAGAGGTCGCACTACACTAACTTGTAGTTTTAGCTGAACACTGTGAGGAGGACGCACTACCCTAACTTGTAGCTTTAGCTGAACACTGTTCAGAGGTCACACTAAACTAACTTGTAGCTTTAGCCGAACACTGTGAGGAAGACGCACTACACTAACTTGTAGCTTTAGCTGAACACTGTTCAGAGGACACATTACACTAACTTGTAGCTTTAGCTGAACACTGTGCAGAGGTCGCACTACACTAACTTGTAGTTTTAGCTGAACACTGTGAGGAGGACGCACTACACTAACTTGTAGCTTTAGCTGAACACTGTTCAGAGGTCGCACTACACTAAGTTGTAGTTTTTGCTGAACACTCTGAGGAGGATGAACTACACTAACTTGTGGCTTTAGCTGAACACTGTGCAGAGGTCGCACTACACTAACTTGTAGTTTTAGCTGAACACTGTGAGGAGGACGCACTACCCTAACTTGTAGCTTTAGCTGAACACTGTGCAGAGGTCATACTAAACTAACTTGTAGCTTTAGCTGAACACTGTGAGGAGGACGCACTACATTAACTTGTTACTTTAGCTGAATACTGTGCAGAGGTTGCACTACACTAACTTGTAGTTTTAGCTGAACACTGTGAGGAGGACGCACTACACTAACTTGTAGCTTTAGCTGAACACTGTTCAGAGGACGCACTAACCTAACTTGTAGCTTTAGCTGAACACTGTGCAGAGGTCACACTAAACTAACTTGTAGCTTTAGCTGAACACTGTGAGGAGGATGCACTACACTAACTTGTAGCTTTAGCTGAACAATGTGCCGAGGCCGCACTACACTAAGTTGTAGTTTTAGCTGAACACTGTGACGAGGACGCACTACACTAACTTGTAGCTTTAGCTGAACACTGTTCAGAGGACACATTACACTAACTTGTAGCTTTAGCTGAACACTGTGCAGAGGTCGCACTACACTAACTTGTAGTTTTAGCTGAACACTGTGAGGAGGACGCACTACACTAACTTTTAGCTTTAGCTGAACACTGTGAGGAGGACGCACTACCCTAACTTGTAGCTTTAGCTGAACACTGTGCAGAGGTCACACTAAACTAACTTGTAGTTTTAGCTGAACACTGAGGAGGACGCACTACACTAACTTGTAACTTTAGCTGAACACTGTGCAGAGGTCGCACTACACTAACTTGTAGTTATAGCTGAACACTGTGAGGACGACGCACTACACTAACTTGAAACTTTAGCTGAACACTGTGCAGAGGTCGCACTACACTAACTTGTAGTTTTAGCTGAACACTGTGAGGAGGACGCACTACACTAACTTGTAGCTTTAGCTGAACACTGTTCAGAGGACGCACTACCCTAACTTGTAGCTTTAGCTAAACACTGTGCAGAGGTCACACTAAACTAACTTGTAGCTTTAGCTGAACACTGTGAGGAGGACGCACTACACTAACTTGAAACTTTAGCTGAACACTGTGCAGAGGTCGCACTACACTAACTTGTAGTTTTAGCTAAACACTGTGAGGAGGACGCACTACCCTAACTTGTAGCTTTAGCTGAACACTGTGCAGAGGTCACACTAAACTAACTTGTAGCTTTAGCCGAACACTGTGAGGAAGACGCACTACACTAACTTGTAGCTTTAGCTGAACACTGTGCCGAGGCCGCACTACACTAACTTGTAGCTTTAGCTGAACACTGTTCAGAGGACACATTACACTAACTTGTAGCTTTAGCTGAACACTGTGCAGAGGTCGCACTACACTAACTTGTAGTTTTAGCTGAACACTGTGAGGAGGACGCACTACACTAACTTTTAGCTTTAGCTGAACACTGTGAGGAGGACACACTACCCTAACTTGTAGCTTTAGCTGAACACTTTGCAGAGGTCACACTAAACTAACTTGTAGTTTTAGCTGAACACTGAGGAGGACGCACTACACTAACTTGTAACTTTAGCTGAACACTGTGCAGAGGTCGCACTACACTAACTTGTAGTTATAGCTGAACACTGTGAGGAGGACGCACTACACTAACTTAAAACTTTAGCTGAACACTGTGCAGAGGTTGCACTACACTAACTTGTAGTTTTAGCTGAACACTGTGAGGAGGACGCACTACACTAACTTGTAGCTTTAGCTGAACACTGTGCAGAGGTCACACTAAACTAACTTGTAGCTTTAGCTGAACACTGTGAGGAGGACGCACTACACTAACTTGTAACTTTAGCTAAACACTCTGCAGAGGTCGCACTACACTAACTTGTAGTTTTAGCTGAACACTGTGAGGAGGACACACTACACTAACCTGTAGTTTTAGCTGAACACTGTGAGGAAGACGCACTACCCTAAATTGTAGCTTTAGCTAAACACTGTGCAGAGGTCACACTAAACTAACTTGTAGCTTTAGCTGAACACTGTGAGGAGGACGCACTACACTAACGTGTAGCTTTAGCTGAACACTGTTCAGAGGATGCACTACCCTAACTTGTAGCTTTAGCTGAACACTGTGCATAGGTCAAACTAAACTAACTTGTAGCTTTAGCTGAACACTGTGAGGAGGACACACTAGACTAACTTGTAGCTTTAGCTGAACACTGTGCAGAGGTCGCACTACACTAAGTTGTAGTTTTAGCTGAACACTGTGAGGAGGACGCACTACACTAACTTTTAGCTTTAGCTGAACACTGTGAGGAGGACGCACTACCCTAACTTGTAGCTTTAGCTTAACACTGTGCAGAGGTCACACTAAAACTAACTTGTAGCTTTAGCCAAACACTGTGAGGAAGACGCACTACACTAACTTGTAGCTTTAGCTGAACACTGTGCCGAGGCCGCACTACACTAAGTTGTAGTTTTAGCTGAACACTGTGACGAGGACGCACTACACTAACTTGTAGCTTTAGCTGAACACTGTTCAGTGGACACATTACACTAACTTGTAGCTTTAGCTGAACACTGTGCAGAGGTCGCACTACACTAACTTGTAGTTTTAGCTGAACACTGTGAGGAGGACGCACTACACTAACTTTTAGCTTTAGCTGAACACTGTGAGGAGGACGCACTACCCTAACTTGTAGCTTTAGCTGAACACTGTGCAGAGGTCACACTAAACTAACTTGTAGTTTTAGCTGAACACTGAGGAGGACGCACTACACTAACTTGTAGCTTTAACTGAACACTGTTCAGAGGCCACATTAAACTAACTTGTAGCTTTAGCTGAACACTGGGAGGAGGACGCACTACCCTAACTTGTAGCTTTAGCTGAACACTGTGCAGAGGTCGCACTACACTAACTTGTAGCTTTAGCTGAACACTGTGCAGAGGTCGCACTACACTAAGTTGTAGTTTTAGCTGAACACTGTGAGGAGGATGCACTACACTAACTTGTGGCTTTAGCTGAACACTGTGCAGAGGTCGCACTACACTAACTTGTAGTTTTAGCTGAACACTGTGAGGAGGACTACCTACACTAACTTGTAGCTTTAGTTGAACACTGTTTAGAGGACACATTACACTAACTTGTAGCTTTAGCTGAACACTGTGCAGAGGTCGCACTACACTAACTTGTAGTTTTAGCTGAACACTGTGAGGAGGACTCACTACACTAACTTTTAGCTTTAGCTGAACACTGTGAGGAGGACGCACTACCCTAACTTGTAGCTTTAGCTGAACACTGTGCAGAGGTCACACTAAACCAACTTGTAGCTTTAGCTGAACACTGTGAGGAGGACGCACTACACTAACGTGTAGCTTTAGCTGAACACTGTGAGGAGGTTGCACTAAACTAAGCTGTAACTTTAGCTGAACACTGTGCAGAGGTCGCACTACACTAACTTGTAGTTTTAGCTAAACACTGTGAGGAGGACGCACTACCCTAACTTGTAGCTTTAGCTGAACACTGTTCAGAGGTCACACTAAACTAACTTGTAGCTTTAGCCGAACACTGTGAGGAAGACGCACTACACTAACTTGTAGCTTTAGCTGAACACTGTTCAGAGGACACATTACACTAACTTGTAGCTTTAGCTGAACACTGTGCAGAGGTCGCACTACACTAACTTGTAGTTTTAGCTGAACACTGTGAGGAGGACGCACTACACTAACTTGTAGCTTTAGCTGAACACTGTGCAGAGGTCGCACTACACTAACTTGTAGTTTTAGCTGAACACTGTGAGGAGGACTCACTACACTAACTTTTAGCTTTAGCTGAACACTGTGAGGAGGACGCACTACCCTAACTTGTAGCTTTAGCTGAACACTGATCAGAGGTCACACTAAACTAACTTGTAGCTTTAGCCGAACACTGTGAGGAAGACGCACTACACTAACTTGTAGCTTTAGCTGAACACTGTTCAGAGGACACATTACACTAACTTATAGCTTTAGCTGAACACTGTGCAGAGGTCACACTACACTAACTTGTAGTTTTAGCTGAACACTGTGAGGAGGACGCACTACACTAACTTGTAGCTTTAGCTGAACACTGTTCAGAGGTCGCACTACACTAAGTTGTAGTTTTAGCTGAACACTCTGAGGAGGATGAACTACACTAACTTGTGGCTTTAGCTGAACACTGTGCAGAGGTCGGACTACACTAACTTGTAGTTTTAGCTGAACACTGTGAGGAGGACGCACTACCCTAACTTGTAGCTTTAGCTGAACACTGTGCAGAGGTCACACTAAACTAACTTGTAGCTTTAGCTGAACACTGTGAGGAGGACGCACTACATTAACTTGTTACTTTAGCTGAATACTGTGCAGAGGTCGCACTACACTAACTTGTAGTTTTAGCTGAACACTGTGAGGAGGACGCACTACACTAACTTGTAGCTTTAGCTGAACACTGTTCAGAGGACGCACTAACCTAACTTGCAGCTTTAGCTGAACACTGTGCAGAGGTCACACTAAACTAACTTGTAGCTTTAGCTGAACACTGTGAGGAGGATGCACTACACTAACTTGTAGCTTTAGCTGAACAATGTGCGGAGGCCGCACTACACTAAGTTGTAGTTTTAGCTGAACACTGTGACGAGGACGCACTACACTAACTTGTAGCTTTAGCTGAACACTGTTCAGAGGACACATTACACTAACTTGTAGCTTTAGCTGAACACTGTGCAGAGGTCGCACTACACTAACTTGTAGTTTTAGCTGAACACTGTGAGGAGGACACACTACACTAACTTGTAGCTTTAGCTGAACACTGTTCAGAGGTCGCACTACACTAAGTTGTAGTTTTAGCTGAACACTCTGAGGAGGATGAACTACACTAACTTGTGGCTTTAGCTGAACACTGTGCAGAGGTCGCACTAAACTAACTTGTAGCTTTAGCTGAACACTGTGAGGAGGACGCACTACATTAACTTGTTACTTTAGCTGAATACTGTGCAGAGGTCGCACTACACTAACTTGTAGTTTTAGCTGAACACTGTGAGGAGGACGCACTACACTAACTTGTAGTTTTAGCTGAACACTGTGAGGAGGACGCACTACACTAACTTGTAGCTTTAGCTGAACACTGTTCAGAGGACGCACTAACCTAACTTGTAGCTTTAGCTGAACACTGTGCAGAGGTCACACTAAACTAACTTGTAGCTTTAGCTGAACACTGTGAGGAGGATGCACTACACTAACTTGTAGCTTTAGCTGAACAATGTGCAGAGGTCGCACTACACTAACTTGTAGTTTTAGCTGAACACTGTGAGGAGGATGCACTACACTAACTTGTAGCTTTAGCTGAACACTGTTCAGAGGACACATTAAACTAACTTGTAGCTTTAGCTGAACACTGGGAGGAGGACGCACTACCCTAACTTGTAGCTTTAGCTGAACACTGTGCAGAGGTCACACTAAACTAACTTGTAGCTTTAGCTGAACACTGTGAGGAGGACGCACTACACTAACTTGTAACTTTAGCTGAACACTGTGCAGAGGTCGCACTACACTAACTTGTAGCTTTAGCTTAACACTGTGCAGAGGTCGCACTACACTAAGTTGTAATTTTAGCTGAACACTGTGAGGAGGATGCACTACACTAACTTGTGGCTTTAGCTGAACACTGTGCAGAGGTCGCACTACACTAACTTGTAGTTTTAGCTGAAAACTGTGAGGAGGACGCACTACCCTAACTTGTAGCTTTAGCTGAACACTGTACAGAGGTCACACTAAACTAACTTGTAGCTTTAGCTGAACACTGTGAGGAGGATGCACTACACTAACTTGTAGCTTTAGCTGAACAATGTGCAGAGGTCGCACTACACTAACTTGTAGTTTTAGCTGAACACTGTGAGGAGGATGCACTACACTAACTTGTAGCTTTAGCTGAACACTGTTCAGAGGACACATTAAACTAACTTGTAGCTTTAGCTGAACACTGGGAGGAGGACGCACTACCCTAACTTGTAGCTTTAGCTGAACACTGTGCAGAGGTCACACTAAACTAACTTGTAGCTTTAGCTGAACACTGTGAGGAGGACGCACTACACTAACTTGTAACTTTAGCTGAACACTGTGCAGAGGTCGCACTACACTAACTTGTAGCTTTAGCTTAACACTGTGCAGAGGTCGCACTACACTAAGTTGTAGTTTTAGCTGAACACTGTGAGGAGGATGCACTACACTAACTTGTGGCTTTAGCTGAACACTGTGCAGAGGTCGCACTACACTAACTTGTAGTTTTAGCTGAACACTGTGAGGAGGACGCACTACCCTAACTTGTAGCTTTAGCTGAACACTGTGCAGAAGTCACACTAAACTAACTTGTAGCTTTAGCTGAACACTGTGAGGAGGACGCACTACATTAACTTGTTACTTTAGCTGAATACTGTGCAGAGGTCGCACTACACTAACTTGCAGTTTTAGCTGAACACTGTGAGGAGGACGCACTACACTAACTTGTAGCTTTAGCTGAACACTGTTCAGAGGACGCACTAACCTAACTTGTAGCTTTAGCTGAACACTGTGCAGAGGTCACACTAAACTAACTTGTAGCTTTAGCTGAACACTGTGAGGAGGATGCACTACACTAACTTGTAGCTTTAGCTGAACAATGTGCAGAGGTCGCACTACACTAACTTGTAGTTTTAGCTGAACACTGTGAGGAGGACGCACTACACTAACTTGTAGCTTTAGCTGAACACTGTTCAGAGGACACATTAAACTAACTTGTAGCTTTAGCTGAACACTGTGCAGAGGTTGCACTACACTAACTTGTAGCTTTAGCTGAACACTGTTCAGAGGACACATTAAACTAACTTGTAGCTTTAGCTGAACACTGGGAGGAGGACGCACTACCCTAACTTGTAGCTTTAGCTGAACACTGTGCAGAGGTCACACTAAACTAACTTGTAGCTTTAGCTGAACACTGTGAGGAGGACGCACTACACTAACTTGTAACTTTAGCTGAACTCTGTGAGGAGGACGCACTACACTAACTTTTAGCTTTAGCTGAACACTGTGAGGAGGACGCACTACCCTAACTTGTAGCTTTAGCTGAACACTGTGCAGAGGTCACACTAAACTAACTTGTAGTTTTAGCTGAACACTGAGGAGGACGCACTACACTAACTTGTAGCTTTAACTGAACACTGTTCAGAGGACACATTAAACTAACTTGTAGCTTTAGCTGAACACTGGGAGGAGGACGCACTACCCTAACTTGTAGCTTTAGCTGAACAATGTGCAGAGGTCGCACTACACTAACTTGTAGTTTTAGCTGAACACTGTGAGGAGGACGCACTACACTAACTTGTAGCTTTAGCTGAACACTGTTCAGAGGACACATTAAACTAACTTGTAGCTTTAGCTGAACACTGTGCAGAGGTTGCACTACACTAACTTGTAGCTTTAGCTGAACACTGTTCAGAGGACACATTAAACTAACTTGTAGCTTTAGCTGAACACTGGGAGGAGGACGCACTACCCTAACTTGTAGCTTTAGCTGAACACTGTGCAGAGGTCACACTAAACTAACTTGTAGCTTTAGCTGAACACTGTGAGGAGGACGCACTACACTAACTTGTAACTTTAGCTGAACACTGTGAGGAGGACGCACTACACTAACTTTTAGCTTTAGCTGAACACTGTGAGGAGGACGCACTACCCTAACTTGTAGCTTTAGCTGAACACTGTGCAGAGGTCACACTAAACTAACTTGTAGTTTTAGCTGAACACTGAGGAGGACGCACTACACTAACTTGTAGCTTTAACTGAACACTGTTCAGAGGACACATTAAACTAACTTGTAGCTTTAGCTGAACACTGGGAGGAGGACGCACTACCCTAACTTGTAGCTTTAGCTGAACACTGTGCAGAGGTCACACTAAACTAACTTGTAGCTTTAGCTGAACACTGTGAGGAGGACGCACTACACTAACTTGTAACTTTAGCTGAACACTGTGCAGAGGTCACACTACACTAACTTGTAGCTTTAGCTGAACACTGTGCAGAGGTCGCACTACACTAAGTTGTAGTTTTAGATGAACACTGTGAGGAGGATGCACTACACTAACTTGTGGCTTTAGCTGAACACTGTGCAGAGGTCGCACTACATTAACTTGTAGTTTTAGCTGAACACTGTGAGGAGGACTACCTACACTAACTTGTAGCTTTAGTTGAACACTGTTTAGAGGACACATTACACTAACTTGTAGCTTTAGCTGAACACTGTGCAGAGGTCGCACTACACCAACTTGTAGTTTTAGCTGAACACTGTGAGGAGGACTCACTACACTAACTTTTAGCTTTAGCTGAACACTGTAAGGAGGACGCACTACCCTAACTTGTAGCTTTAGCTGAACACTGTGCAGAGGTCACACTAAACCAACTTGTAGCTTTAGCTGAACACTGTGAGGAGGACGCACTACACTAACGTGTAGCTTTAGCTGAACACTGTGAGGAGGTCGCACTAAACTAAGCTGTAACTTTAGCTGAACACTGTGCAGAGGTCGCACTACACTAACTTGTAGTTTTAGCTAAACACTGTGAGGAGGACGCACTCCACTCACTTGTAGCTTTAGCTGAACACTGTTCAGAGGTCACACTAAACTAACTTGTAGCTTTAGCCGAACACTGTGAGGAAGACGCACTACACTAACTTGTAGCTTTAGCTGAACACTGTTCAGAGGACACATTACACTAACTTGTAGCTTTAGCTGAACACTGTGCAGAGGTCGCACTACACTAACTTGTAGTTTTAGCTGAACACTGTGAGGAGGACGCACTACACTAACTTGTAGCTTTAGCTGAACACTGTTCAGAGGTCGCACTACACTAAGTTGTAGTTTTTGCTGAACACTCTGAGGAGGATGAACTACACTAACTTGTGGCTTTAGCTGAACACTGTGCAGAGGTCGCACTACACTAACTTGTAGTTTTAGCTGAACACTGTGAGGAGGACGCACTACCCTAACTTGTAGCTTTAGCTGAACACTGTGCAGAGGTCACACTAAACTAACTTGTAGCTTTAGCTGAACACTGTGAGGAGGACGCACTACATTAACTTGTTACTTTAGCTGAATACTGTGCAGAGGTTGCACTACACTAACTTGTAGTTTTAGCTGAACACTGTGAGGAGGACGCACTACACTAACTTGTAGCTTTAGCTGAACACTGTTCAGAGGACGCACTAACCTAACTTGTAGCTTTAGCTGAACACTGTGCAGAGGTCACACTAAACTAACTTGTAGCTTTAGCTGAACACTGTGAGGAGGATGCACTACACTAACTTGTAGCTTTAGCTGAACAATGTGCCGAGGCCGCACTACACTAAGTTGTAGTTTTAGCTGAACACTGTGACGAGGACGCACTACACTAACTTGTAGCTTTAGCTGAACACTGTTCAGAGGACACATTACACTAACTTGTAGCTTTAGCTGAACACTGTGCAGAGTTCGCACTACACTAACTTGTAGTTTTAGCTGAACACTGTGAGGAGGACGCACTACACTAACTTTTAGCTTTAGCTGAACACTGTGAGAAGGACGCACTACCCTAACTTGTAGCTTTAGCTGAACACTGTACAGAGGTCACACTAAACTAACTTGTAGTTTTAGCTGAACACTGAGGAGGACGCACTACACTAACTTGTAACTTTAGCTGAACACTGTGCAGAGGTCGCACTACACTAACTTGTAGTTATAGCTGAACACTGTGAGGAGGACGCACTACACTAACTTGAAACTTTAGGTGAACACTGTGCAGAGGTCGCACTACACTAACTTGTAGTTTTAGCTGAACACTGTGAGGAGGACGCACTACACTAACTTGTAGCTTTAGCTGAACACTGTTCAGAGGACGCACTACCCTAACTTGTAGCTTTAGCTAAACACTGTGCAGAGGTCACACTAAACTAACTTGTAGCTTTAGCTGAACACTGTGAGGAGGACGCACTACACTAACTTGAAACTTTAGCTGAACACTGTGCAGAGGTCGCACTACACTAACTTGTAGTTTTAGCTAAACACTGTGAGGAGGACGCACTACCCTAACTTGTAGCTTTAGCTGAACACTGTGCAGAGGTCACACTAAACTAACTTGTAGCTTTAGCCGAACACTGTGAGGAAGACGCACTACACTAACTTGTAGCTTTAGCTGAACACTGTGCCGAGGCCGCACTACACTAAGTTGTAGTTTTAGCTGAACACTGTGATGAGGACGCTCTACACTAACTTGTAGCTTTAGCTGAACACTGTTCAGAGGACACATTACACTAACTTGTAGCTTTAGCTGAACACTGTGCAGAGGTCGCACTACACTAACTTGTAGTTTTAGCTGAACACTGTGAGGAGGACGCACTACACTAACTTTTAGCTTTAGCTGAACACTGTGAGGAGGACGCACTACCCTAACTTGTAGCTTTAGCTGAACACTTTGCAGAGGTCACACTAAACTAACTTGTAGTTTTAGCTGAACACTGAGGAGGACGCACTACACTAACTTGTAACTTTAGCTGAACACTGTGCAGAGGTCGCACTACACTAACTTGTAGTTATAGCTGAACACTGTGAGGAGGACGCACTACACTAACTTAAAACTTTAGCTGAACACTGTGCAGAGGTTGCACTACACTAACTTGTAATTTTAGCTGAACACTGTGAGGAGGACGCACTACACTAACTTGTAGCTTTAGCTGAACACTGTGCAGAGGTCACACTAAACTAACTTGTAGCTTTAGCTGAACACTGTGAGGAGGACGCACTACACTAACTTGTAACTTTAGCTGAACACTGTGCAGAGGTCGCACTACACTAACTTGTAGTTTTAGCTGAACACTGTGAGGAGGACACACTACACTAACCTGTAGTTTTAGCTGAACACTGTGAGGAAGACGCACTACCCTAAATTGTAGCTTTAGCTAAACACTGTGCAGAGGTCACACTAAACTAACTTGTAGCTTTAGCTGAACACTGTGAGGAGGACGCACTACACTAACGTGTAGCTTTAGCTGAACACTGTTCAGAGGATGCACTACCCTAACTTGTAGCTTTAGCTGAACACTGTGCATAGGTCAAACTAAACTAACTTGTAGCTTTAGCTGAACACTGTGAGGAGGACACACTAGACTAACTTGTAGCTTTAGCTGAACACTGTGCAGAGGTCGCACTACACTAAGTTGTAGTTTTAGCTGAACACTGTGAGGAGGACGCACTACACTAACTTTTAGCTTTAGCTGAACATTGTGAGGAGGACGCACTACCCTAACTTGTAGCTTTAGCTTAACACTGTGCAGAGGTCACATTAAACTAACTTGTAGCTTTAGCTGAACACTGTGAGTAGGACGCACTACACTAACTTGTAATTTTAGCTGAACACTGTGCAGAGGTCGCACTACACTAACTTGTAGTTTTAGCTGAACACTGTGAGGAGGACACACTACACTAACTTGTAGTTTAAGCTGAACACTGTGAGGAGGACGCACTACCCTAACTTGTAGCTTTAGTTGAACACTGTGCAGAGGTCACACTAAACTAACTTGTAGCTTTAGCTGAACACTGTGAGGAGGATGCACTACACTAACTTGTAGCTTTAGCTGAACACTGTTCAGAGGACACATTACACTAACTTGTAGCTTTAGCTGAACACTGTGCAGAGGTCGCACTAAACTAACTTGTACCTTTAGCTGAACACTGTGAGGAGGAAGCACTACACTAACGTGTAGCTTTAGCTGAACACTGTGAGGAGGTCGCACTAAATTAAGCTGTAACTTTAGCTGAACACTGTGCAGAGGTCGCACTACACTAACTTGTAGTTTTAGCTGAACACTGTGAGGAGGACGCACTACCCTAACTTGTAGCTTTAGCTGAAAACTGTGCAGAGGTCACACAAAACTAACTTGTAGCTTTAGCTGAACACTGTGAGGAAGACGCACTACACTAACTTGTAACTTTAGCTGAACACTGTGCAGATGTCGCACTACACTAACTTGTAGTTTTAGCTGAAAACTGTGAGGAGGACGCACTAAATTAAGCTGTAACTTTAGCTGAACTCTGTGTAGAGGTCGCACTACACTAACTTGTAGTTTTAGCTGAACACTGTGAGGAGGACGCACTACACTAACTTTTAGCTTTAGCTGAACATTGTGAGGAGGACGCACTACCCTAACTTGTAGCTTTAGCTTAACACTGTGCAGAGGTCACATTAAACTAACTTGTAGCTTTAGCTGAACACTGTGAGGAGGACGCACTACACTAACTTGTAATTTTAGCTGAACACTGTGCAGAGGTCGCACTACACTAACTTGTAGTTTTAGCTGAACACTGTGAGGAGGACACACTACACTAACTTGTAGTTTTAGCTGAACACTGTGAGGAGGACGCACTACACTAACTTTTAGCTTTAGCTGAACATTGTGAGGAGGACGCACTACCCTAACTTGTAGCTTTAGCTTAACACTGTGCAGAGGTCACATTAAACTAACTTGTAGCTTTAGCTGAACACTGTGAGGAGGACGCACTACACTAACTTGTAATTTTAGCTGAACACTGTGCAGAGGTCGCACTACACTAACTTGTAGTTTTAACTGAACACTGTGAGGAGGACACACTACACTAACTTGTAGTTTAAGCTGAACACTGTGAGGAGGACGCACTACCCTAACTTGTAGCTTTAGTTGAACACTGTGCAGAGGTCACACTAAACTAACTTGTAGCTTTAGCTGAACACTGTGAGGAGGATGCACTACACTAACTTGTAGCTTTAGCTGAACACTGTTCAGAGGACACATTACACTAACTTGTAGCTTTAGCTGAACACTGTGCAGAGGTCGCACTAAACTAACTTGTACCTTTAGCTGAACACTGTGAGGAGGAAGCACTACACTAACGTGTAGCTTTAGCTGAACACTGTGAGGAGGTCGCACTAAATTAAGCTGTAACTTTAGCTGAACACTGTGCAGAGGTCGCACTACACTAACTTGTAGTTTTAGCTGAACACTGTGAGGAGGACGCACTACCCTAACTTGTAGCTTTAGCTGAAAACTGTGCAGAGGTCACACAAAACTAACTTGTAGCTTTAGCTGAACACTGTGAGGAAGACGCACTACACTAACTTGTAACTTTAGCTGAACACTGTGCAGATGTCGCACTACACTAACTTGTAGTTTTAGCTGAAAACTGTGAGGAGGACGCACTAAATTAAGCTGTAACTTTAGCTGAACTCTGTGTAGAGGTCGCACTACACTAACTTGTAGTTTTAGCTGAACACTGTGAGGAGGACGCACGACACTAACTTGTAGCTTTAGCTGAACACTGTTCAGAGGACGCACTACCCTAACTTGTAGCTTTAGCTGAACACTGTGCAGAGGTCGCACTACACTAACTTGTAGTTTTAGCTGAACACTGTGAGGAGGACGCACTACACTAACATTTAGCTGAACACTGTGAGGAGGACGCACTACCTTAACTTGTAGTTTTAGCTGAACACTGTGAGGAGGACGCACTACACTAACTTGTAGCTTTAGCTGAACACTGTTCAGAGGACGCACTACCCTAACTTGTAGCTTTAGCTGAACACTGTGCAGAGGTCACACTAAACTAACTTGTAGCTTTAGCTGAACACTGGGAGGAGGACGCACTACACTAACGTGTAGCTTTAGCTGAACACTGTGAGGAGGTCGCACTAAACTAAGCTGTAACTTTAGCTGAAGACTGTGCAGAGGTCACACTACACTAACTTGTAGTTTTAGCTGAACACTGTGAGGAGGACGCACTACACTAAATTGTAGCTTTAGCTGAACACTGTTCAGAGGACGCACTACCCTAACTTGTAGCTTTAGCTGAACACTGTGCATAGGTCAAACTAAACTAACTTGTAGCTTTAGCAGAACACTGTGAGGAAGACGCACTACACTAACTTGTAGCTTTAGCTGAACACTGTGCAGAGGTCGCACTACACTAAGTTGTAGTTTTAGCTGAACACTGTGAGGAGGACACACTACACTAACTTGTGGATTTAGCTGAACTCTGTGCAGAGGTCGCACTACACTAACTTGTAGTTTTAGCTGAACACTGTGAGGAGGACGCACTACACTAACTTATAGCTTTAGCTGAACACTGTTCAGAGGACGCACTAACCTAACTTGTAGCTTTAGCTGAACACTGTGCAGAGGTAACACTAAACTAACTTGTAGCTTTAGCTGAACACTGTGAGAAGGACGCACTACACTAACTTGGAGCTTTAGCTGAACACTGTGCAGAGGTCGCACTACACTAAGTTGTAGTTTTAGCTGAACACTGTAAGGAGGACACACTACACTAACTTGTAGCTTTAGCTGAACACTGTGCAGAGGTCACACTGAACTAACTTGTAGCTTTAGCTGAACACTGTGAGGAGGACGCACTACACTAACTTGTAACTTTAGCTGAACACTGTGCAGAGGTCACACTACACTAACTTGTAGTTTTCGCTGAACACTGTGAGGAGGACGCACTACACTAACTTGTAGCTTTAGCTGAACACTGTTCAGAGGACGCACTACCCTAACTTGTAGCTTTAGCTTAACACTGTGCATAGGTCACACTAAACTAACTTGTAGCTTTAGCTGAACACTGTGAGGAGGACGCACTACACTAACTTGTAGCTTTAGCTGAACACTGTGCAGAGGTCACACTAAACTAACTTGTAGCTTTAGCTGAACACTGTGAGGAGGACACACTACACTAACTTGTAACTTTAGCTGAACACTGTGCATAGGTCGCACTACACTAACTTGTAGTTTTAGTTGAACACTGTGAGGAGGACGCACTACACTAACTTGTAGCTTTAGCTGAACACTGTTCAGAGGACGCACTACCCTAACTTGTAGCTTTAGCTGAACACTGTGCATAGGTCACACTAAACTAACTTGTAGCTTTAGCTGAACACTGTAAGGAGGACGCACTACACTAACTTATAGTTTTAGCTGAACACTGTGAGGAGGACGCACTACACTAACTTGTAGCTTTAGCTGAACACTGTTCAGAGGACGCACTACCCTAACTTGTAGCTTTAGCTGAACACTGTGCAGAGGTCACACTAAACTAACTTGTAGCTTTAGCTGAACACTGTGAAGAGGACGCACTGCACTAACGTGTAACTTTAGCTGAACACTGTGAGTAGGTCGCACTAAACTAAGCTGTAACTTTAGCTGAACACTGTGCAGAGGTCGCACTACACTAACTTGTAGTTTTAGCTGAACACTGTGAGGAAGACGCACTACACTAACTTGTAGCTTTAGCTGAACACTGTTCAGAGGATGCACTACCCTAACTTGTAGCTTTAGCTGAACACTGTGCATAGGTCACACAAAACTAACTTGTAGCTTTAGCTGAACACTGTGAGGAGGAGGCACTACACTAACTTGTAGCTTTAGCTGAACACTGTGAGGAGGACGCACTACACTAAGTTGTAGTTTTAGCTGAACACTGTGAGGAGGATGCACTACACTAACTTGTGGCTTTAGCTGAACACTGTGCACAGGTCGCACTACACTAACTTGTAGTTTTAGCTGAACACTGTGAGGAGGACGCACTACACTAACTTGTAGCTTTAGCTTAACACTGTGAGGAGGACGCACTACCCTAACTTGTAGCTTTAGCTGAACATTGTGAAGAGGTCACACTAAACTAACTTGTAGCTTTAGCTGAACACTGTGAGGAGGACGCACTACACTAACTTGTAACTTTAGCTGAACACTGTGCAGAGGTCGCACTACACTAACTTGTAGTTTTAGCTGAACACTGTGAGGAGGATGCACTACACTAACTTGTAGCTTTAGCTGAACACTGTGAGGAGGTTGCACTAAACTAAGCTGTAACTTTAGCTGAACACTGTGCAGAGGTCGCACTACACTAACTTGTAGTTTTAGCTGAACACTGTGCAGAGGTCGCACTACACTAACTTGTAGTTTTAGCTGAACACTGTGGGGAGGACGCACTACCCTAACTTGTAGCTTTAGCTGAACACTGTGAAGAGGTCACATTAAACTAACTTGTAGCTTTAGCTGAACACTGTGCAGAGGTCGCACTACACTAACTTGTAGCTTTAGCTGAACACTGTGCATAGGTCACACTAAACTAACTTGTAGCTTTAGCTGAACACTGTGAGGAGGACACACTACACTAACTTGTAGCTTCAGCTGAACACTGTGCAGAGGTCGCACTACACTAAATTGTAGTTTTAGCTGAACACTGTGAGGAGGACGCACTACACTAACTTGTAGCTTTAGCTGAACACTGTTCAGAGGACACATTACACTAACTTGTAGCTGTAGCTGAACACTGTGCAGAGGTCGCACTACACTAACTTGTAGTTTTAGCTGAACACTGTGAGGAGGACGCATTACACTAACCTGTAGCTTTAGCTGAACACTGTGCAGAGGTCACACTAAACTAACTTGTAGTTTTAGCTGAACACTGTGAGGAGGACGCACTACACTAACATGTAGCTTTAGCTGAACACTGTGAGGAGATCGCACTAAACTAAGCTGTAACTTTGGCTGAACACTGTGCAGAGGTCGCACTACACTAACTTGTAGTTTTAGCTGAACACCGTGAGTAGGACGCACTACACTAACTTGTAGCTTTAGCTGAACACTGTGAGGAGGAAGCACTACACTAACTTTTAGCTTTAGCTGAACACCGTGAGGAGGATGCACTACACTAACGTGTAGCTTTAGCTGAACACTGTGAAGAGGTTGCACTAAACTAAGCTGAAACTTTAGCTGAACACTGTGCAGAGGTCGCACTACACTAACTTGTAGTTTTAGCTGAACAATGTGAGGAGGACGCACTACACTAACTTGTAGCTTTAGCTGAACACTGTTCAGAGGACGCACTACCCTAACTTGGAGTTTTAACTGAACACTGTGCAGAGGTCACACTAAACTAACTTGTAGCTTTAGCTGAACACTGTGAGGAGGACGCACTACACTAACTTGTGGCTTTAGCTGAACACTGTGCAGAGGTCGCACTACAGTAACTTGTAGTTTTAGCTGAACACTGTTAGGAGGACGCACTACACCAACTTGTAGCTTTAGCTGAACACTGTTCAGAGGACACATTACACTAACTTGTAGCTTTAGCTGAACACTGTGCAGAGGTCGCACTACACTAACTTATAGTTTTAGCTGAACACTGTGAGGAGGACGCACTACACTAACTTGTAGCTTTAGCTAAACACTGTGCAGAGGTCAAACTAAACTAACTTGTAGCTTTAGCTGAACACTGTAAGGAGGACGCACTACACTAACTTATAGTTTTAGCTGAACACTGTGAGGAGGACGCACTACACTAACTTGTAGCTTTAGCTGAACACTGTTCAGAGGACGCACTACCCTAACTTGTAGCTTTAGCTGAACACTGTGCAGAGGTCACACTAAACTAACTTGTAGCTTTAGCTGAACACTGTGAGGAGGACGCACTACACTAACGTGTAGCTTTAGCTGAACACTGTGAGTAGATCGCACTAAACTAAGCTGTAACTTTAGCTGAACACTGTGCAGAGGTCGCACTACACTAACTTGTAGTTTTAGCTGAACACTGTGAGGAGGACGCACTACACTAACTTGTAGCTTTAGCTGAACACTGTTCAGAGGACGCACTACCCTAACTTGTAGCTTTAGCTGAAAACTGTGCATAGGTCACACAAAACTAACTTGTAGCTTTAGCTGGACACTGTGAGGAGGACGCACTACACTAACTTGTAGCTTTAGCTGAACACTGTGAGGAGGACGCACTACACTAAGTTGTAGTTTTAGCTGAACACTGTGAGGAGGATGCACTACACTAACTTGTGGCTTTAGCTGAACACTGTGCAAAGGTCGCACTACACTAACTTGTAGTTTTAGCTGAACACTGTGAGGAGGACGCACTACACTAACTTGTAGCTTTAGCTGAACACTGTTTAGAGGACACATTACACTTACTTGTAGCTTTAGCTGAACACTGTGCAGAGGTCGCACTACACTAACTTGTAGTTTTAGCTGAACACTGTGAGGAGGACGCACTACACTAACTTGTAGCTTTAGCTGAACACTGTGAGGAGGACGCACTACCCTAACTTGTAGCTTTAGCTGAACACTGTGCAGAGGTCACACTAAACTAACTTGTAGCTTTAGCTGAACACTGTGAGGATGACGCACTACACTAACTTGTAACTTTAGCTGAACACTGTGCAGAGGTCGCTCTACACTAACTTGTAGTTTTAGCTGAACACTGTGAGGAGGATGCACTACACTAACTTGTAGCTTTAGCTGAACACTGTTCAGAGGATGCACTACCCTAACTTGTAGCTTTAGCTTAACACTGTGCAAAGGTCACACTAAACTAACTTGTAGCTTTAGCTGAACACTGTGAGGAGGACGCACTACACTAACGTGTAGCTTTAGCTGAACACTGTGAGGAGGTTGCACTAAACTAAGATGTAACTTTAGCTGAACACTGTGCAGAGGTCGCACTACACTAACTTTTAATTTTAGCTGAACACTGTGGGGAGGACGCACTACCCTAACTTGTAGCTTTAGCTGAACACTGTGCAGAGGTCACACTAAACTAACTTGTAGCTTTAGCTGAACACTGTGAGGAAGACGCACTACACTAACTTGTAACTTTAGCTGAACACTGTGCATAGGTCACACTAAACTAACTTGTAGCTTTAGCTGAACACTGTGAGGAGGACACACTACACTAACTTGTAGCTTCAGCTGAACACTGTGCAGAGGTCGCACTACACTAAATTGTAGTTTTAACTGAACACTGTGAGGAGGACGCACTACACTAACTTGTAGCTTTAGCTGAACACTGTTCAGAGGACACATTACACTAACTTGTAGCTTTAGCTGAACACTGTGCAGAGGTCGCACTACACTAACTTGTAGTTTTAGCTGAACACTGTGAGGAGGACGCACTACACTAACTTGTAGCTTTAGCTGAACACTGTGCAGAGGTCAAACTAAACTAACTTGTAGTTTTAGCTGAACACTGTGAGGAGGACACACTACACTAAAGTGTAGCTTTAGCTGAACACTGTAAGGAGGTCGCACTAAACTAAGCTGTAACTTTGGCTGAACACTGTGCAGAGGTCGCACTACACTAACTTGTAGTTTTAGCTGAACACCGTGAGTAGGACGTACTACACTAACTTGTAGCTTTAGCTGAACACTGTTCAGAGGACACATTACTCTAACTTGTAGGTTTAGCTGAACACTGTGCAGAGGTCGCACTACACTAACTTGTAGCTTTAGCTGAACACTGTGAGGAGGACGCACTACCCTAACTTTTAGCTTTAGCTGAACACCGTGAGGAGGATGCACTACACTAACGTGTAGCTTTAGCTGAACACTGTGAGGAGGTCGCACTAAACTAAGCTGTAACTTTAGCTGAACACTGTGCAGAGGTCGCACTACACTAACTTGTAGTTTTAGCTGAACACTGTGAGGAGGACGCACTACACTAACTTGTAGCTTTAGCTGAACACTGTTCAGAGGACGCACTACCCTAACTTGGAGTTTTAACTGAACACTGTGCAGAGGTCACACTAAACTAACTTGTAGCTTTAGCTGAACACTGTGAGGAGGACGCACTACACTAACTTGTAGCTTTAGCTGAACACTGTTCAGAGGATGCACTACATTAACTTGTAGCTTTAGCTGAACACTGTGCAGAGGTCAAACTAAACTAACTTGTAGCTTTAGCTGAACACTGTGAGGAGGACGCACTACACTAACTTATAGCTTTAGCTGAACACTGTTCAGAGGATGCACTACCCTAACTTGTAGCTTTAGCTGAACATTGTGCAAAGGTCACACTAAACTAACTTGTAGCTTTAGCTGAACACTGTGAAGAGGATGCACTACACTAACGTTTAGCTTTAGCTGAACACTGTGAGGCGGTTGCACTAAACTAAGCTGTAACTTTAGCTGAACACTGTGCAGAGGTCGCACTACACTAACTTGTAGCTTTAGCTGAACACTGTGAATAGGTCACACTAAACTAACTTGTAGCTTTAGCTGAACACTGTGAGGAGGACACACTACACTAACTTGTAGCTTCAGCTGAACACTGTGCAGAGGTCGCACTACACTAAATTGTAGTTTTAGCTGAACACTGTGAGGAGGACGCACTACACTAACTTGTAGCTTTAGATGAACACTGTTCAGAGGACACATTACACTAACTTGTAGCTTTAGCTGAACACTGTGCAGAGGTCGCACTACACTAACTTGTAGTTTTAGCTGAACACTGTGAGGAGGAAGCACTACACTAACTTGTAGCTTTAGCTGAACACTGTGCAGAGGTCAAACTAAACTAACTTGTAGTTTTAGCTGAACACTGTGAGGAGGACACACTACAATAAAGTGTAGCTTTAGCTGAACACTGTAAGGAGGTCGCACTAAACTAAGCTGTAACTTTGGCTGAACACTGTGCAGAGGTTGCACTACACTAACTTGTAGTTTTAGCTGAACACTGTGAGGAGGACGCACTATACTAACTTGTAGCTTTAGCTGAACACTGTGCAGAGGTCACACTAAACTAACTTGTAGTTTTAGCTGAACACTGTGAGGAGGACGCACTACACTAACGTGTAGCTTTAGCTGAACACTGTGAGGAGGTCGCACTAAACTAAGCTTTAACTTTGGCTGAACACTGTGCAGAGGTCGCACTACACTAACTTGTAGTTTTAGCTGAACACTGTGAGTAGGACGCACTACACTAACTTGTAGCTTTAGTTGAACACTGTTCAGAGGACACATTACAGTAACTTGTAGCTTTAGCTGAACACTGTGCAGAGGTCGCACTACACTAACTTGTAGCTTTAGCTGAACACTGTGAGGAGGACGCACTACCCTAACTTTTAGCTCTAGCTGAACACTGTTCAGAGGACACATTACACTAACTTTTAGCTTTAGCTGAACACTGTGAGGAGGTCGCACTAAACTAAGCTGTAACTTTAGCTGAACACTGTGCAGAGGTCGCACTACACTAAGTTGTATTTTTACCTGAACACTGTGTGGAGGACGCACTACACTAACTTGTGGCTTTAGCTGAACACTGTTCAGAGGACACATTACACTAACTTGTAGCTTTAACTGAACACTGTGCAGAGGTCGCACTATACTAACTTGTAGTTTTAGCTGAACACTGTGAGGAGGACGCACTACACTAACTTATAGCTTTAGCTGAACACTGTGCAGAGGTCGCACTACACTAAGTTGTATTTTTAGCTGAACACTGTCAGGAGGACACATTACACTAACTTGTAGCTTTAGCTGAACACTGTTCAGAGGACACATTACACTAACTTTTAGCTTTAGCTGAACACTGTGCAGAGGTCGCACTACACTAACTTGTAGCTTTAGCTGAACACTGTGAGGAGGACGCACTACACTAACATGTAGCTTTAGCTGAACACTGTGCAGAGGTCGCACTACACTAAGTTGAAGTTTTAGCTGAACACTGTGAGGAGGACTCACTACACTATCTTGTAGCTTTAGCTGAACACTGTTCAGAGGACACATTACACTAACTTTTAGCTTTAGCTGAACAATGTGCAGAGGTCGCACTACACTAACTTGTAGCTTTAGCTGAACACTGTGAGGAGGACGCACTATCCTAACTTGTAGCTTTAACTGAACACTGTGCAAATCTCACACTAAACTAACTTGTAGTTTTAGCTGAACACTGTGAGAAGGACGCACTACACTAACTTGTAGCTTTAGCTAAACAGTGTTCAGAGGACGCACTACCCTAACTTGTAGCTTTAGCTGAACACTGTGCATAGGTCACACAAAACTAACTTGTAGCTTTAGCTGAACACTGTGAGGAGGACGCACTACACTAACTTGTAGCTTTAGCTGAACACTGTGCAGAGGTCGCACGACACTAAGTTGTAGTTTTAGCTGAACACTGTGAGGAGGACGCACCACACTAACTTGTGGCTTTAGCTGATCACTGTTCAGAGGACACATTACACTAACTTGTAGCTTTAGCTGAACACTGTGCAGAGGTCGCACTACACTAACTTGTAGTTTTAGCTGAACACTGTGAGGAGGACGCACTACACTAACTTGTAGCTTTAGCTGAACACTGTGAGGAGGATGCACAACCCTAACTTGTAGCTTTAGCTGAACACTGTGCAGAGGTCACACTAAACTAACTTGTAGTTTTTGCTGAACACTGTGAGGAGGACGCACTACACTAACTTGTAACTTTAGCAGAACACTGTGCAGAGGTCGCACTACACTAACTTGTAGTTTTAGCTGAACACTGTGAGGAGGACACACTACACTAACTTGTAGCTTTAGCTGAACACTGTTCAGAGGACGCACTAACCTAACTTGTAGCTTTAGCTGAACACTGTGCAGAGGTCACACTAAACTAACTTGTAGTTTTAGCTGAACACTGTGAGGAGGACGCACTACACTAACGTGTAGCTTTAGCTGAACACTGTGAGGAAGTCGCACTAAACTAAGCTGTAACTTTAGCTGAACACTGTGCAGAGGTTGCACTACATTAACTTGTAGTTTTAGCTGAACACTGTGAGTAGGATGCACTACACTAACTTGTAGCTTTAGCTGAACACTGTGCAGAGGTCGCACTACACTAAGTTGTATTTTTAGCTGAACACTGTCAGGAGGACACATTACACTAACTTGTAGCTTTAGCTGAACACTGTTCAGAGGACACATTACACTAACTTTTAGCTTTAGCTGAACACTGTGCAGAGGACGCACTACACTAACTTGTAGCTTTAGCTGAACACTGTGCAGAGGTTGCACTACACTAAGTTGAAGTTTTAGCTGAACACTGTGAGGAGGACGCACTACACTAACTTTTAGCTTTAGCTGAACACTGTTCAGAGGACACATTACACTAACTTTTAGCTTTAGCTGAACAATGTGCAGAGGTCGCACTACACTAACTTGTAGCTTTAGCTGAACACTGTGAGGAGGACGCACTATCCTAACTTGTAGCTTTAACTGAACACTGTGCAAATGTCACACTAAACTAACTTGTAGTTTTAGCTGAACACTGTGAGAAGGACGCACTACACTAACTTGTAGCTTTAGCTAAACAGTGTTCAGAGGACGCACTACCCTAACTTGTAGCTTTAGCTGAACACTGTGCATAGGTCACCCAAAACTAACTTGTAGCTTTAGCTGAACACTGTGAGGAGGACGCACTACACTAACTTGTAGCTTTAGCTGAACACTGTGCAGAGGTCGCACTACACTAAGTTGTAGTTTTAGCTGAACACTGTGAGGAGGACGCACCACACTAACTTGTGGCTTTAGCTGAACACTGTTCAGAGGACACATTACACTAACTTTTAGCTTTAGCTGAACACTGTGCAGAGGTCGCACTACACTAACTTGTAGTTTTAGCTGAACACTGTGAGGAGGACGCACTACACTAACTTGTAGCTTTAGCTGAACACTGTGAGGAGGATGCACAACCCTAACTTGTAGCTTTAGCTGAACACTGTGCAGAGGTCACACTAAACTAACTTGTAGTTTTTGCTGAACACTGTGAGGAAGCGCACTACACTAACTTGTAACTTTAGCTGAACACTGTGCAGAGGTCGCACTACACTAACTTGTAGTTTTAGCTGAACACTGTGAGGAGGACACACTACACTAACTTGTAGCTTTCGCTGAACACTGTGAGGAGGACGCACTACACTAACGTGTAGCTTTAGCTGAACACTGTGAGGAAGTCGCACTAAACTAAGCTGTAACTTTAGCTGAACACTGTGCAGAGGTCGCACTATACTAACTAGTAGTTTTAGCTGAACACTGTGAGTAGGATGCACTACACTAACTTGTAGCTTTAGCTGAACACTGTTCAGAGGACACATTACACTAACTTGTAGCTTTAGCTGAACACTGTGCAGAGGTCACACTACGCTAACTTGTAGCTTTAGCTGAACACTGTGAGGACGACGCACTACACTAACTTGTAGCTTTAGCTGAACACTGTGCAGAGGTCGCACTACACTAAGTTGTAGTTTTAGCTGAACACTGTGAGGAGGACGCACTACACTAACTTGTGGCTTTAGCTGAACACTGTTCAGAGGACACATTACACTAACTTGTAGCTTTAGCTGAACACTGGGAGGAGGACGCACTACCCTAACTTGTAGCTTTAGCTGAACAATGTGCAGAGGTCGCACTACACTAACTTGTAGTTTTAGCTGAACACTGTGAGGAGGACGCACTACACTAACTTGTAGCTTTAGCTGAACACTGTTCAGAGGACACATTAAACTAACTTGTAGCTTTAGCTGAACACTGTGCAGAGGTTGCACTACACTAACTTGTAGCTTTAGCTGAACACTGTTCAGAGGACACATTAAACTAACTTGTAGCTTTAGCTGAACACTGGGAGGAGGACGCACTACCCTAACTTGTAGCTTTAGCTGAACACTGTGCAGAGGTCACACTAAACTAACTTGTAGCTTTAGCTGAACACTGTGAGGAGGACGCACTACACTAACTTGTAACTTTAGCTGAACACTGTGAGGAGGACGCACTACACTAACTTTTAGCTTTAGCTGAACACTGTGAGGAGGACGCACTACCCTAACTTGTAGCTTTAGCTGAACACTGTGCAGAGGTCACACTAAACTAACTTGTAGTTTTAGCTGAACACTGAGGAGGACGCACTACACTAACTTGTAGCTTTAACTGAACACTGTTCAGAGGACACATTAAACTAACTTGTAGCTTTAGCTGAACACTGGGAGGAGGACGCACTACCCTAACTTGTAGCTTTAGCTGAACACTGTGCAGAGGTCACACTAAACTAACTTGTAGCTTTAGCTGAACACTGTGAGGAGGACGCACTACACTAACTTGTAACTTTAGCTGAACACTGTGCAGAGGTCACACTACACTAACTTGTAGCTTTAGCTGAACACTGTGCAGAGGTCGCACTACACTAAGTTGTAGTTTTAGATGAACACTGTGAGGAGGATGCACTACACTAACTTGTGGCTTTAGCTGAACACTGTGCAGAGGTCGCACTACATTAACTTGTAGTTTTAGCTGAACACTGTGAGGAGGACTACCTACACTAACTTGTAGCTTTAGTTGAACACTGTTTAGAGGACACATTACACTAACTTGTAGCTTTAGCTGAACACTGTGCAGAGGTCGCACTACACCAACTTGTAGTTTTAGCTGAACACTGTGAGGAGGACTCACTACACTAACTTTTAGCTTTAGCTGAACACTGTAAGGAGGACGCACTACCCTAACTTGTAGCTTTAGCTGAACACTGTGCAGAGGTCACACTAAACCAACTTGTAGCTTTAGCTGAACACTGTGAGGAGGACGCACTACACTAACGTGTAGCTTTAGCTGAACACTGTGAGGAGGTCGCACTAAACTAAGCTGTAACTTTAGCTGAACACTGTGCAGAGGTCGCACTACACTAACTTGTAGTTTTAGCTAAACACTGTGAGGAGGACGCACTCCACTCACTTGTAGCTTTAGCTGAACACTGTTCAGAGGTCACACTAAACTAACTTGTAGCTTTAGCCGAACACTGTGAGGAAGACGCACTACACTAACTTGTAGCTTTAGCTGAACACTGTTCAGAGGACACATTACACTAACTTGTAGCTTTAGCTGAACACTGTGCAGAGGTCGCACTACACTAACTTGTAGTTTTAGCTGAACACTGTGAGGAGGACGCACTACACTAACTTGTAGCTTTAGCTGAACACTGTTCAGAGGTCGCACTACACTAAGTTGTAGTTTTTGCTGAACACTCTGAGGAGGATGAACTACACTAACTTGTGGCTTTAGCTGAACACTGTGCAGAGGTCGCACTACACTAACTTGTAGTTTTAGCTGAACACTGTGAGGAGGACGCACTACCCTAACTTGTAGCTTTAGCTGAACACTGTGCAGAGGTCACACTAAACTAACTTGTAGCTTTAGCTGAACACTGTGAGGAGGACGCACTACATTAACTTGTTACTTTAGCTGAATACTGTGCAGAGGTTGCACTACACTAACTTGTAGTTTTAGCTGAACACTGTGAGGAGGACGCACTACACTAACTTGTAGCTTTAGCTGAACACTGTTCAGAGGACGCACTAACCTAACTTGTAGCTTTAGCTGAACACTGTGCAGAGGTCACACTAAACTAACTTGTAGCTTTAGCTGAACACTGTGAGGAGGATGCACTACACTAACTTGTAGCTTTAGCTGAACAATGTGCCGAGGCCGCACTACACTAAGTTGTAGTTTTAGCTGAACACTGTGACGAGGACGCACTACACTAACTTGTAGCTTTAGCTGAACACTGTTCAGAGGACACATTACACTAACTTGTAGCTTTAGCTGAACACTGTGCAGAGTTCGCACTACACTAACTTGTAGTTTTAGCTGAACACTGTGAGGAGGACGCACTACACTAACTTTTAGCTTTAGCTGAACACTGTGAGAAGGACGCACTACCCTAACTTGTAGCTTTAGCTGAACACTGTACAGAGGTCACACTAAACTAACTTGTAGTTTTAGCTGAACACTGAGGAGGACGCACTACACTAACTTGTAACTTTAGCTGAACACTGTGCAGAGGTCGCACTACACTAACTTGTAGTTATAGCTGAACACTGTGAGGAGGACGCACTACACTAACTTGAAACTTTAGGTGAACACTGTGCAGAGGTCGCACTACACTAACTTGTAGTTTTAGCTGAACACTGTGAGGAGGACGCACTACACTAACTTGTAGCTTTAGCTGAACACTGTTCAGAGGACGCACTACCCTAACTTGTAGCTTTAGCTAAACACTGTGCAGAGGTCACACTAAACTAACTTGTAGCTTTAGCTGAACACTGTGAGGAGGACGCACTACACTAACTTGAAACTTTAGCTGAACACTGTGCAGAGGTCGCACTACACTAACTTGTAGTTTTAGCTAAACACTGTGAGGAGGACGCACTACCCTAACTTGTAGCTTTAGCTGAACACTGTGCAGAGGTCACACTAAACTAACTTGTAGCTTTAGCCGAACACTGTGAGGAAGACGCACTACACTAACTTGTAGCTTTAGCTGAACACTGTGCCGAGGCCGCACTACACTAAGTTGTAGTTTTAGCTGAACACTGTGATGAGGACGCTCTACACTAACTTGTAGCTTTAGCTGAACACTGTTCAGAGGACACATTACACTAACTTGTAGCTTTAGCTGAACACTGTGCAGAGGTCGCACTACACTAACTTGTAGTTTTAGCTGAACACTGTGAGGAGGACGCACTACACTAACTTTTAGCTTTAGCTGAACACTGTGAGGAGGACGCACTACCCTAACTTGTAGCTTTAGCTGAACACTTTGCAGAGGTCACACTAAACTAACTTGTAGTTTTAGCTGAACACTGAGGAGGACGCACTACACTAACTTGTAACTTTAGCTGAACACTGTGCAGAGGTCGCACTACACTAACTTGTAGTTATAGCTGAACACTGTGAGGAGGACGCACTACACTAACTTAAAACTTTAGCTGAACACTGTGCAGAGGTTGCACTACACTAACTTGTAATTTTAGCTGAACACTGTGAGGAGGACGCACTACACTAACTTGTAGCTTTAGCTGAACACTGTGCAGAGGTCACACTAAACTAACTTGTAGCTTTAGCTGAACACTGTGAGGAGGACGCACTACACTAACTTGTAACTTTAGCTGAACACTGTGCAGAGGTCGCACTACACTAACTTGTAGTTTTAGCTGAACACTGTGAGGAGGACACACTACACTAACCTGTAGTTTTAGCTGAACACTGTGAGGAAGACGCACTACCCTAAATTGTAGCTTTAGCTAAACACTGTGCAGAGGTCACACTAAACTAACTTGTAGCTTTAGCTGAACACTGTGAGGAGGACGCACTACACTAACGTGTAGCTTTAGCTGAACACTGTTCAGAGGATGCACTACCCTAACTTGTAGCTTTAGCTGAACACTGTGCATAGGTCAAACTAAACTAACTTGTAGCTTTAGCTGAACACTGTGAGGAGGACACACTAGACTAACTTGTAGCTTTAGCTGAACACTGTGCAGAGGTCGCACTACACTAAGTTGTAGTTTTAGCTGAACACTGTGAGGAGGACGCACTACACTAACTTTTAGCTTTAGCTGAACATTGTGAGGAGGACGCACTACCCTAACTTGTAGCTTTAGCTTAACACTGTGCAGAGGTCACATTAAACTAACTTGTAGCTTTAGCTGAACACTGTGAGTAGGACGCACTACACTAACTTGTAATTTTAGCTGAACACTGTGCAGAGGTCGCACTACACTAACTTGTAGTTTTAGCTGAACACTGTGAGGAGGACACACTACACTAACTTGTAGTTTAAGCTGAACACTGTGAGGAGGACGCACTACCCTAACTTGTAGCTTTAGTTGAACACTGTGCAGAGGTCACACTAAACTAACTTGTAGCTTTAGCTGAACACTGTGAGGAGGATGCACTACACTAACTTGTAGCTTTAGCTGAACACTGTTCAGAGGACACATTACACTAACTTGTAGCTTTAGCTGAACACTGTGCAGAGGTCGCACTAAACTAACTTGTACCTTTAGCTGAACACTGTGAGGAGGAAGCACTACACTAACGTGTAGCTTTAGCTGAACACTGTGAGGAGGTCGCACTAAATTAAGCTGTAACTTTAGCTGAACACTGTGCAGAGGTCGCACTACACTAACTTGTAGTTTTAGCTGAACACTGTGAGGAGGACGCACTACCCTAACTTGTAGCTTTAGCTGAAAACTGTGCAGAGGTCACACAAAACTAACTTGTAGCTTTAGCTGAACACTGTGAGGAAGACGCACTACACTAACTTGTAACTTTAGCTGAACACTGTGCAGATGTCGCACTACACTAACTTGTAGTTTTAGCTGAAAACTGTGAGGAGGACGCACTAAATTAAGCTGTAACTTTAGCTGAACTCTGTGTAGAGGTCGCACTACACTAACTTGTAGTTTTAGCTGAACACTGTGAGGAGGACGCACTACACTAACTTTTAGCTTTAGCTGAACATTGTGAGGAGGACGCACTACCCTAACTTGTAGCTTTAGCTTAACACTGTGCAGAGGTCACATTAAACTAACTTGTAGCTTTAGCTGAACACTGTGAGGAGGACGCACTACACTAACTTGTAATTTTAGCTGAACACTGTGCAGAGGTCGCACTACACTAACTTGTAGTTTTAGCTGAACACTGTGAGGAGGACACACTACACTAACTTGTAGTTTTAGCTGAACACTGTGAGGAGGACGCACTACACTAACTTTTAGCTTTAGCTGAACATTGTGAGGAGGACGCACTACCCTAACTTGTAGCTTTAGCTTAACACTGTGCAGAGGTCACATTAAACTAACTTGTAGCTTTAGCTGAACACTGTGAGGAGGACGCACTACACTAACTTGTAATTTTAGCTGAACACTGTGCAGAGGTCGCACTACACTAACTTGTAGTTTTAACTGAACACTGTGAGGAGGACACACTACACTAACTTGTAGTTTAAGCTGAACACTGTGAGGAGGACGCACTACCCTAACTTGTAGCTTTAGTTGAACACTGTGCAGAGGTCACACTAAACTAACTTGTAGCTTTAGCTGAACACTGTGAGGAGGATGCACTACACTAACTTGTAGCTTTAGCTGAACACTGTTCAGAGGACACATTACACTAACTTGTAGCTTTAGCTGAACACTGTGCAGAGGTCGCACTAAACTAACTTGTACCTTTAGCTGAACACTGTGAGGAGGAAGCACTACACTAACGTGTAGCTTTAGCTGAACACTGTGAGGAGGTCGCACTAAATTAAGCTGTAACTTTAGCTGAACACTGTGCAGAGGTCGCACTACACTAACTTGTAGTTTTAGCTGAACACTGTGAGGAGGACGCACTACCCTAACTTGTAGCTTTAGCTGAAAACTGTGCAGAGGTCACACAAAACTAACTTGTAGCTTTAGCTGAACACTGTGAGGAAGACGCACTACACTAACTTGTAACTTTAGCTGAACACTGTGCAGATGTCGCACTACACTAACTTGTAGTTTTAGCTGAAAACTGTGAGGAGGACGCACTAAATTAAGCTGTAACTTTAGCTGAACTCTGTGTAGAGGTCGCACTACACTAACTTGTAGTTTTAGCTGAACACTGTGAGGAGGACGCACGACACTAACTTGTAGCTTTAGCTGAACACTGTTCAGAGGACGCACTACCCTAACTTGTAGCTTTAGCTGAACACTGTGCAGAGGTCGCACTACACTAACTTGTAGTTTTAGCTGAACACTGTGAGGAGGACGCACTACACTAACATTTAGCTGAACACTGTGAGGAGGACGCACTACCTTAACTTGTAGTTTTAGCTGAACACTGTGAGGAGGACGCACTACACTAACTTGTAGCTTTAGCTGAACACTGTTCAGAGGACGCACTACCCTAACTTGTAGCTTTAGCTGAACACTGTGCAGAGGTCACACTAAACTAACTTGTAGCTTTAGCTGAACACTGGGAGGAGGACGCACTACACTAACGTGTAGCTTTAGCTGAACACTGTGAGGAGGTCGCACTAAACTAAGCTGTAACTTTAGCTGAAGACTGTGCAGAGGTCACACTACACTAACTTGTAGTTTTAGCTGAACACTGTGAGGAGGACGCACTACACTAAATTGTAGCTTTAGCTGAACACTGTTCAGAGGACGCACTACCCTAACTTGTAGCTTTAGCTGAACACTGTGCATAGGTCAAACTAAACTAACTTGTAGCTTTAGCAGAACACTGTGAGGAAGACGCACTACACTAACTTGTAGCTTTAGCTGAACACTGTGCAGAGGTCGCACTACACTAAGTTGTAGTTTTAGCTGAACACTGTGAGGAGGACACACTACACTAACTTGTGGATTTAGCTGAACTCTGTGCAGAGGTCGCACTACACTAACTTGTAGTTTTAGCTGAACACTGTGAGGAGGACGCACTACACTAACTTATAGCTTTAGCTGAACACTGTTCAGAGGACGCACTAACCTAACTTGTAGCTTTAGCTGAACACTGTGCAGAGGTAACACTAAACTAACTTGTAGCTTTAGCTGAACACTGTGAGAAGGACGCACTACACTAACTTGGAGCTTTAGCTGAACACTGTGCAGAGGTCGCACTACACTAAGTTGTAGTTTTAGCTGAACACTGTAAGGAGGACACACTACACTAACTTGTAGCTTTAGCTGAACACTGTGCAGAGGTCACACTGAACTAACTTGTAGCTTTAGCTGAACACTGTGAGGAGGACGCACTACACTAACTTGTAACTTTAGCTGAACACTGTGCAGAGGTCACACTACACTAACTTGTAGTTTTCGCTGAACACTGTGAGGAGGACGCACTACACTAACTTGTAGCTTTAGCTGAACACTGTTCAGAGGACGCACTACCCTAACTTGTAGCTTTAGCTTAACACTGTGCATAGGTCACACTAAACTAACTTGTAGCTTTAGCTGAACACTGTGAGGAGGACGCACTACACTAACTTGTAGCTTTAGCTGAACACTGTGCAGAGGTCACACTAAACTAACTTGTAGCTTTAGCTGAACACTGTGAGGAGGACACACTACACTAACTTGTAACTTTAGCTGAACACTGTGCATAGGTCGCACTACACTAACTTGTAGTTTTAGTTGAACACTGTGAGGAGGACGCACTACACTAACTTGTAGCTTTAGCTGAACACTGTTCAGAGGACGCACTACCCTAACTTGTAGCTTTAGCTGAACACTGTGCATAGGTCACACTAAACTAACTTGTAGCTTTAGCTGAACACTGTAAGGAGGACGCACTACACTAACTTATAGTTTTAGCTGAACACTGTGAGGAGGACGCACTACACTAACTTGTAGCTTTAGCTGAACACTGTTCAGAGGACGCACTACCCTAACTTGTAGCTTTAGCTGAACACTGTGCAGAGGTCACACTAAACTAACTTGTAGCTTTAGCTGAACACTGTGAAGAGGACGCACTGCACTAACGTGTAACTTTAGCTGAACACTGTGAGTAGGTCGCACTAAACTAAGCTGTAACTTTAGCTGAACACTGTGCAGAGGTCGCACTACACTAACTTGTAGTTTTAGCTGAACACTGTGAGGAAGACGCACTACACTAACTTGTAGCTTTAGCTGAACACTGTTCAGAGGATGCACTACCCTAACTTGTAGCTTTAGCTGAACACTGTGCATAGGTCACACAAAACTAACTTGTAGCTTTAGCTGAACACTGTGAGGAGGAGGCACTACACTAACTTGTAGCTTTAGCTGAACACTGTGAGGAGGACGCACTACACTAAGTTGTAGTTTTAGCTGAACACTGTGAGGAGGATGCACTACACTAACTTGTGGCTTTAGCTGAACACTGTGCACAGGTCGCACTACACTAACTTGTAGTTTTAGCTGAACACTGTGAGGAGGACGCACTACACTAACTTGTAGCTTTAGCTTAACACTGTGAGGAGGACGCACTACCCTAACTTGTAGCTTTAGCTGAACATTGTGAAGAGGTCACACTAAACTAACTTGTAGCTTTAGCTGAACACTGTGAGGAGGACGCACTACACTAACTTGTAACTTTAGCTGAACACTGTGCAGAGGTCGCACTACACTAACTTGTAGTTTTAGCTGAACACTGTGAGGAGGATGCACTACACTAACTTGTAGCTTTAGCTGAACACTGTGAGGAGGTTGCACTAAACTAAGCTGTAACTTTAGCTGAACACTGTGCAGAGGTCGCACTACACTAACTTGTAGTTTTAGCTGAACACTGTGCAGAGGTCGCACTACACTAACTTGTAGTTTTAGCTGAACACTGTGGGGAGGACGCACTACCCTAACTTGTAGCTTTAGCTGAACACTGTGAAGAGGTCACATTAAACTAACTTGTAGCTTTAGCTGAACACTGTGCAGAGGTCGCACTACACTAACTTGTAGCTTTAGCTGAACACTGTGCATAGGTCACACTAAACTAACTTGTAGCTTTAGCTGAACACTGTGAGGAGGACACACTACACTAACTTGTAGCTTCAGCTGAACACTGTGCAGAGGTCGCACTACACTAAATTGTAGTTTTAGCTGAACACTGTGAGGAGGACGCACTACACTAACTTGTAGCTTTAGCTGAACACTGTTCAGAGGACACATTACACTAACTTGTAGCTGTAGCTGAACACTGTGCAGAGGTCGCACTACACTAACTTGTAGTTTTAGCTGAACACTGTGAGGAGGACGCATTACACTAACCTGTAGCTTTAGCTGAACACTGTGCAGAGGTCACACTAAACTAACTTGTAGTTTTAGCTGAACACTGTGAGGAGGACGCACTACACTAACATGTAGCTTTAGCTGAACACTGTGAGGAGATCGCACTAAACTAAGCTGTAACTTTGGCTGAACACTGTGCAGAGGTCGCACTACACTAACTTGTAGTTTTAGCTGAACACCGTGAGTAGGACGCACTACACTAACTTGTAGCTTTAGCTGAACACTGTGAGGAGGAAGCACTACACTAACTTTTAGCTTTAGCTGAACACCGTGAGGAGGATGCACTACACTAACGTGTAGCTTTAGCTGAACACTGTGAAGAGGTTGCACTAAACTAAGCTGAAACTTTAGCTGAACACTGTGCAGAGGTCGCACTACACTAACTTGTAGTTTTAGCTGAACAATGTGAGGAGGACGCACTACACTAACTTGTAGCTTTAGCTGAACACTGTTCAGAGGACGCACTACCCTAACTTGGAGTTTTAACTGAACACTGTGCAGAGGTCACACTAAACTAACTTGTAGCTTTAGCTGAACACTGTGAGGAGGACGCACTACACTAACTTGTGGCTTTAGCTGAACACTGTGCAGAGGTCGCACTACAGTAACTTGTAGTTTTAGCTGAACACTGTTAGGAGGACGCACTACACCAACTTGTAGCTTTAGCTGAACACTGTTCAGAGGACACATTACACTAACTTGTAGCTTTAGCTGAACACTGTGCAGAGGTCGCACTACACTAACTTATAGTTTTAGCTGAACACTGTGAGGAGGACGCACTACACTAACTTGTAGCTTTAGCTAAACACTGTGCAGAGGTCAAACTAAACTAACTTGTAGCTTTAGCTGAACACTGTAAGGAGGACGCACTACACTAACTTATAGTTTTAGCTGAACACTGTGAGGAGGACGCACTACACTAACTTGTAGCTTTAGCTGAACACTGTTCAGAGGACGCACTACCCTAACTTGTAGCTTTAGCTGAACACTGTGCAGAGGTCACACTAAACTAACTTGTAGCTTTAGCTGAACACTGTGAGGAGGACGCACTACACTAACGTGTAGCTTTAGCTGAACACTGTGAGTAGATCGCACTAAACTAAGCTGTAACTTTAGCTGAACACTGTGCAGAGGTCGCACTACACTAACTTGTAGTTTTAGCTGAACACTGTGAGGAGGACGCACTACACTAACTTGTAGCTTTAGCTGAACACTGTTCAGAGGACGCACTACCCTAACTTGTAGCTTTAGCTGAAAACTGTGCATAGGTCACACAAAACTAACTTGTAGCTTTAGCTGGACACTGTGAGGAGGACGCACTACACTAACTTGTAGCTTTAGCTGAACACTGTGAGGAGGACGCACTACACTAAGTTGTAGTTTTAGCTGAACACTGTGAGGAGGATGCACTACACTAACTTGTGGCTTTAGCTGAACACTGTGCAAAGGTCGCACTACACTAACTTGTAGTTTTAGCTGAACACTGTGAGGAGGACGCACTACACTAACTTGTAGCTTTAGCTGAACACTGTTTAGAGGACACATTACACTTACTTGTAGCTTTAGCTGAACACTGTGCAGAGGTCGCACTACACTAACTTGTAGTTTTAGCTGAACACTGTGAGGAGGACGCACTACACTAACTTGTAGCTTTAGCTGAACACTGTGAGGAGGACGCACTACCCTAACTTGTAGCTTTAGCTGAACACTGTGCAGAGGTCACACTAAACTAACTTGTAGCTTTAGCTGAACACTGTGAGGATGACGCACTACACTAACTTGTAACTTTAGCTGAACACTGTGCAGAGGTCGCTCTACACTAACTTGTAGTTTTAGCTGAACACTGTGAGGAGGATGCACTACACTAACTTGTAGCTTTAGCTGAACACTGTTCAGAGGATGCACTACCCTAACTTGTAGCTTTAGCTTAACACTGTGCAAAGGTCACACTAAACTAACTTGTAGCTTTAGCTGAACACTGTGAGGAGGACGCACTACACTAACGTGTAGCTTTAGCTGAACACTGTGAGGAGGTTGCACTAAACTAAGATGTAACTTTAGCTGAACACTGTGCAGAGGTCGCACTACACTAACTTTTAATTTTAGCTGAACACTGTGGGGAGGACGCACTACCCTAACTTGTAGCTTTAGCTGAACACTGTGCAGAGGTCACACTAAACTAACTTGTAGCTTTAGCTGAACACTGTGAGGAAGACGCACTACACTAACTTGTAACTTTAGCTGAACACTGTGCATAGGTCACACTAAACTAACTTGTAGCTTTAGCTGAACACTGTGAGGAGGACACACTACACTAACTTGTAGCTTCAGCTGAACACTGTGCAGAGGTCGCACTACACTAAATTGTAGTTTTAACTGAACACTGTGAGGAGGACGCACTACACTAACTTGTAGCTTTAGCTGAACACTGTTCAGAGGACACATTACACTAACTTGTAGCTTTAGCTGAACACTGTGCAGAGGTCGCACTACACTAACTTGTAGTTTTAGCTGAACACTGTGAGGAGGACGCACTACACTAACTTGTAGCTTTAGCTGAACACTGTGCAGAGGTCAAACTAAACTAACTTGTAGTTTTAGCTGAACACTGTGAGGAGGACACACTACACTAAAGTGTAGCTTTAGCTGAACACTGTAAGGAGGTCGCACTAAACTAAGCTGTAACTTTGGCTGAACACTGTGCAGAGGTCGCACTACACTAACTTGTAGTTTTAGCTGAACACCGTGAGTAGGACGTACTACACTAACTTGTAGCTTTAGCTGAACACTGTTCAGAGGACACATTACTCTAACTTGTAGGTTTAGCTGAACACTGTGCAGAGGTCGCACTACACTAACTTGTAGCTTTAGCTGAACACTGTGAGGAGGACGCACTACCCTAACTTTTAGCTTTAGCTGAACACCGTGAGGAGGATGCACTACACTAACGTGTAGCTTTAGCTGAACACTGTGAGGAGGTCGCACTAAACTAAGCTGTAACTTTAGCTGAACACTGTGCAGAGGTCGCACTACACTAACTTGTAGTTTTAGCTGAACACTGTGAGGAGGACGCACTACACTAACTTGTAGCTTTAGCTGAACACTGTTCAGAGGACGCACTACCCTAACTTGGAGTTTTAACTGAACACTGTGCAGAGGTCACACTAAACTAACTTGTAGCTTTAGCTGAACACTGTGAGGAGGACGCACTACACTAACTTGTAGCTTTAGCTGAACACTGTTCAGAGGATGCACTACATTAACTTGTAGCTTTAGCTGAACACTGTGCAGAGGTCAAACTAAACTAACTTGTAGCTTTAGCTGAACACTGTGAGGAGGACGCACTACACTAACTTATAGCTTTAGCTGAACACTGTTCAGAGGATGCACTACCCTAACTTGTAGCTTTAGCTGAACATTGTGCAAAGGTCACACTAAACTAACTTGTAGCTTTAGCTGAACACTGTGAAGAGGATGCACTACACTAACGTTTAGCTTTAGCTGAACACTGTGAGGCGGTTGCACTAAACTAAGCTGTAACTTTAGCTGAACACTGTGCAGAGGTCGCACTACACTAACTTGTAGCTTTAGCTGAACACTGTGAATAGGTCACACTAAACTAACTTGTAGCTTTAGCTGAACACTGTGAGGAGGACACACTACACTAACTTGTAGCTTCAGCTGAACACTGTGCAGAGGTCGCACTACACTAAATTGTAGTTTTAGCTGAACACTGTGAGGAGGACGCACTACACTAACTTGTAGCTTTAGATGAACACTGTTCAGAGGACACATTACACTAACTTGTAGCTTTAGCTGAACACTGTGCAGAGGTCGCACTACACTAACTTGTAGTTTTAGCTGAACACTGTGAGGAGGAAGCACTACACTAACTTGTAGCTTTAGCTGAACACTGTGCAGAGGTCAAACTAAACTAACTTGTAGTTTTAGCTGAACACTGTGAGGAGGACACACTACAATAAAGTGTAGCTTTAGCTGAACACTGTAAGGAGGTCGCACTAAACTAAGCTGTAACTTTGGCTGAACACTGTGCAGAGGTTGCACTACACTAACTTGTAGTTTTAGCTGAACACTGTGAGGAGGACGCACTATACTAACTTGTAGCTTTAGCTGAACACTGTGCAGAGGTCACACTAAACTAACTTGTAGTTTTAGCTGAACACTGTGAGGAGGACGCACTACACTAACGTGTAGCTTTAGCTGAACACTGTGAGGAGGTCGCACTAAACTAAGCTTTAACTTTGGCTGAACACTGTGCAGAGGTCGCACTACACTAACTTGTAGTTTTAGCTGAACACTGTGAGTAGGACGCACTACACTAACTTGTAGCTTTAGTTGAACACTGTTCAGAGGACACATTACAGTAACTTGTAGCTTTAGCTGAACACTGTGCAGAGGTCGCACTACACTAACTTGTAGCTTTAGCTGAACACTGTGAGGAGGACGCACTACCCTAACTTTTAGCTCTAGCTGAACACTGTTCAGAGGACACATTACACTAACTTTTAGCTTTAGCTGAACACTGTGAGGAGGTCGCACTAAACTAAGCTGTAACTTTAGCTGAACACTGTGCAGAGGTCGCACTACACTAAGTTGTATTTTTACCTGAACACTGTGTGGAGGACGCACTACACTAACTTGTGGCTTTAGCTGAACACTGTTCAGAGGACACATTACACTAACTTGTAGCTTTAACTGAACACTGTGCAGAGGTCGCACTATACTAACTTGTAGTTTTAGCTGAACACTGTGAGGAGGACGCACTACACTAACTTATAGCTTTAGCTGAACACTGTGCAGAGGTCGCACTACACTAAGTTGTATTTTTAGCTGAACACTGTCAGGAGGACACATTACACTAACTTGTAGCTTTAGCTGAACACTGTTCAGAGGACACATTACACTAACTTTTAGCTTTAGCTGAACACTGTGCAGAGGTCGCACTACACTAACTTGTAGCTTTAGCTGAACACTGTGAGGAGGACGCACTACACTAACATGTAGCTTTAGCTGAACACTGTGCAGAGGTCGCACTACACTAAGTTGAAGTTTTAGCTGAACACTGTGAGGAGGACTCACTACACTATCTTGTAGCTTTAGCTGAACACTGTTCAGAGGACACATTACACTAACTTTTAGCTTTAGCTGAACAATGTGCAGAGGTCGCACTACACTAACTTGTAGCTTTAGCTGAACACTGTGAGGAGGACGCACTATCCTAACTTGTAGCTTTAACTGAACACTGTGCAAATCTCACACTAAACTAACTTGTAGTTTTAGCTGAACACTGTGAGAAGGACGCACTACACTAACTTGTAGCTTTAGCTAAACAGTGTTCAGAGGACGCACTACCCTAACTTGTAGCTTTAGCTGAACACTGTGCATAGGTCACACAAAACTAACTTGTAGCTTTAGCTGAACACTGTGAGGAGGACGCACTACACTAACTTGTAGCTTTAGCTGAACACTGTGCAGAGGTCGCACGACACTAAGTTGTAGTTTTAGCTGAACACTGTGAGGAGGACGCACCACACTAACTTGTGGCTTTAGCTGATCACTGTTCAGAGGACACATTACACTAACTTGTAGCTTTAGCTGAACACTGTGCAGAGGTCGCACTACACTAACTTGTAGTTTTAGCTGAACACTGTGAGGAGGACGCACTACACTAACTTGTAGCTTTAGCTGAACACTGTGAGGAGGATGCACAACCCTAACTTGTAGCTTTAGCTGAACACTGTGCAGAGGTCACACTAAACTAACTTGTAGTTTTTGCTGAACACTGTGAGGAGGACGCACTACACTAACTTGTAACTTTAGCAGAACACTGTGCAGAGGTCGCACTACACTAACTTGTAGTTTTAGCTGAACACTGTGAGGAGGACACACTACACTAACTTGTAGCTTTAGCTGAACACTGTTCAGAGGACGCACTAACCTAACTTGTAGCTTTAGCTGAACACTGTGCAGAGGTCACACTAAACTAACTTGTAGTTTTAGCTGAACACTGTGAGGAGGACGCACTACACTAACGTGTAGCTTTAGCTGAACACTGTGAGGAAGTCGCACTAAACTAAGCTGTAACTTTAGCTGAACACTGTGCAGAGGTTGCACTACATTAACTTGTAGTTTTAGCTGAACACTGTGAGTAGGATGCACTACACTAACTTGTAGCTTTAGCTGAACACTGTGCAGAGGTCGCACTACACTAAGTTGTATTTTTAGCTGAACACTGTCAGGAGGACACATTACACTAACTTGTAGCTTTAGCTGAACACTGTTCAGAGGACACATTACACTAACTTTTAGCTTTAGCTGAACACTGTGCAGAGGACGCACTACACTAACTTGTAGCTTTAGCTGAACACTGTGCAGAGGTTGCACTACACTAAGTTGAAGTTTTAGCTGAACACTGTGAGGAGGACGCACTACACTAACTTTTAGCTTTAGCTGAACACTGTTCAGAGGACACATTACACTAACTTTTAGCTTTAGCTGAACAATGTGCAGAGGTCGCACTACACTAACTTGTAGCTTTAGCTGAACACTGTGAGGAGGACGCACTATCCTAACTTGTAGCTTTAACTGAACACTGTGCAAATGTCACACTAAACTAACTTGTAGTTTTAGCTGAACACTGTGAGAAGGACGCACTACACTAACTTGTAGCTTTAGCTAAACAGTGTTCAGAGGACGCACTACCCTAACTTGTAGCTTTAGCTGAACACTGTGCATAGGTCACCCAAAACTAACTTGTAGCTTTAGCTGAACACTGTGAGGAGGACGCACTACACTAACTTGTAGCTTTAGCTGAACACTGTGCAGAGGTCGCACTACACTAAGTTGTAGTTTTAGCTGAACACTGTGAGGAGGACGCACCACACTAACTTGTGGCTTTAGCTGAACACTGTTCAGAGGACACATTACACTAACTTTTAGCTTTAGCTGAACACTGTGCAGAGGTCGCACTACACTAACTTGTAGTTTTAGCTGAACACTGTGAGGAGGACGCACTACACTAACTTGTAGCTTTAGCTGAACACTGTGAGGAGGATGCACAACCCTAACTTGTAGCTTTAGCTGAACACTGTGCAGAGGTCACACTAAACTAACTTGTAGTTTTTGCTGAACACTGTGAGGAAGCGCACTACACTAACTTGTAACTTTAGCTGAACACTGTGCAGAGGTCGCACTACACTAACTTGTAGTTTTAGCTGAACACTGTGAGGAGGACACACTACACTAACTTGTAGCTTTCGCTGAACACTGTGAGGAGGACGCACTACACTAACGTGTAGCTTTAGCTGAACACTGTGAGGAAGTCGCACTAAACTAAGCTGTAACTTTAGCTGAACACTGTGCAGAGGTCGCACTATACTAACTAGTAGTTTTAGCTGAACACTGTGAGTAGGATGCACTACACTAACTTGTAGCTTTAGCTGAACACTGTTCAGAGGACACATTACACTAACTTGTAGCTTTAGCTGAACACTGTGCAGAGGTCACACTACGCTAACTTGTAGCTTTAGCTGAACACTGTGAGGACGACGCACTACACTAACTTGTAGCTTTAGCTGAACACTGTGCAGAGGTCGCACTACACTAAGTTGTAGTTTTAGCTGAACACTGTGAGGAGGACGCACTACACTAACTTGTGGCTTTAGCTGAACACTGTTCAGAGGACACATTACACTAACTTGTAGCTTTAGCTGAACACTGTGCAGAGGTCCCACTACACTAACTTGTAGTTTTAGCTGAACACTGTGAGGAGGACGCACTACACTAACTTGTAGCTTTAGCTGAACACTGTGAGGAGGATGCACTACCCTAACTTGTAGCTTTAGCTGAACACTGTGCAGAGGTCACACTAAACTAACTTGTAGCTTTAGCTGAACACTGTGAGGAGGACGCACTACACTAACTTGTAACTTTAGCTGAACACTGTGCAGAGGTCGCACTACACTAACTTGTAATTTTAGCTGAACACTGTTCAGAGGACGCACTACTCTAACTTGTAGCTTTAGCTGAACACTGTGCAGAGGTCCACCTAAACTAACTTGTAGCTTTAGCTGAACACTGTGAGGAGGACGCACTACACTAACTTGTAGCTTTAGCTGAACACTGTGAGGAGGACGCACTACACTAACTTGTAGCTTTAGCTGAACACTGTGAGGAGGTCGCACTTCACTAACTTGTAGCTTTAGCTGAACACTGTGCAGAGGTTGCACTACACTAACTTGTAGTTTTAGCTGAACACTGTGCAGAGGTCACACTAAACTAACTTGTAGCTTTAGCTGAACACTGTGAGGAGGACGCACTACACTAACTTGTAGCTTTAGCTGAACACTGTGAGGAGGTCGCACTTCACTAACTTGTAGCTTTAGCTGAACACTGTGCAGAGGTTGCACTAAACTAACTTGTAGCTTTAGCTGAAGTCTGTGAGGAAGACGCACTACACTAACTTGTGTTTTAGCTGAACACTGTGAGGAGGACGCACTACACTAACTTGTAGCTTTAGCTGAACACTGTGAGGAGGATGCACTACCCTAACTTGTAGCTTTAGCTGAACACTGTGCAGAGGTCACACTAAACTACTGTAACTTGTAGCTTTAGCTGAACACTGTGAGGAGGACGCACTACACTAACTTGTAACTTTAGCTGAACACTGTGCAGAGATCGCACTACACTAACTTGTAGTTTTAGCTGAACACTGTTCAGAGGACGCACTACTCTAACTTGTAGCTTTAGCTGAACACTGTGCAGAGGTCACACTAAACTAACTTGTAGCTTTAGCTGAACACTGTGAGGAGGACGCACTAGACTAACTTGTAGCTTTAGCTGAACACTGTGAGGAGGTCGCACTTCACTAACTTGTAGCTTTAGCTGAACACTGTGCAGAGGTTGCACTACACTAACTTGTAGTTTTAGCTGAACACTGTGAGGAGGACGCACTACACTAAGTTGTAACTTTAGCTGAACACTGTGCAGAGGTCGCACTACACTAACTTGTAGTTTTAGCTGAACACTGTGAGGAGGACGCACTACACTAACTTGTAGCTTTAGCTAAACACTGTTTAGAGGATGCACTACCCTAACTTGTAGCTTTAGCTGAACACTGTGCAGAGGTCACACTAAACTAACTTGTAGCTTTAGCTGAACACTGTGCAGAGGTCGCACTACACTAACTTGTAGTTTTAGCTGAACACTGTGAGGAGGACGCACTACACTAACTTGTAGCTTTAGCTGAACACTGTGCAAAGGTCACACTATTTATATATATATAATTATGAGCCGTGACGCGTCACACGAATTTGGCGCAAACGACCCATATTTTTTGCAATTCGGCGAACGATCGAACAGACGATGTACGAGTCGAACATGGGTTCGACTCGAACGCGAAGCTCATCCCTAGTCCCGATAAAAGTATGTACAGGTGTATCTCAAAAAATTGGAATATCATCATAAAGTTAATTTATTTCAGTAATTCTATTCAAAAAGTGAAACTCATATATTTTATAGATTTGTGACACAAACAGGGCTTCTGCTAACTGCATCTCTAGAAACAGTTAGGTTGATTCACAGAGAGTTTAACCACCTACAAATATATAACATGAAAAATGTGTATATTTTCATCACTTTTTACCAGTGAGTTTAAAAGAAAAGTATGTTTTTGTTTTTTATCACATAATTATACTTACCTAGGTGGATGCTGCATCTGTCCCCGCCGCCTCTTCACTGAGAACTGAGCCACCGAGCACCGCTGATGGCTTGGTTCTCTCACCTCCGAGAGGAGAGCTGCTGCCTGTCAATCAGCAGCTCTCCTGCTCTGTTCCTCCATGCTCACTGGAGCACTGAGCTGTGGAGGGGCCGGGAGCTGCCATCTCAGCCTCTCAGCGGCTTGCTGAGAGGCTATGATGCCTATCAGTCCAGGCACCTGGCAAAACCAGACTTCCAGAGTTGAGATGACGCAGTGCCTGGGCTGTTCTTGGTGATGTCAACAGAGAACAGACTTCAGACTACTCTCTGCTGAAAAGGTGTCACAGGAGTGCAAAACTGGTTGTAGTCCTGTGACCCATAGGAGAAGCCCAGCCGAATGATGTTAGGCTGGACTCCTCATTTAATGATGGAGCTGCATATTTTGCCTGTTTCCAGTGTTACTTAACCACTTGCTTACTGGGTACTTAAACCCCCCTCCTGTCCAGACCAATTTTCAGCTTTCAGCGCTGTCACACTTTGAATAACAATTGCGCGGTTAAGCTACACTGTACCCAAATGACATTTTCCCCACAAATAGAGCTTTCTTTTGGTGATATTTGATCACCTCTGGGTTTTTTTATTTTTTGTTAATTACCAATCTTTTGTTTACATCACCTGATCAGATGTCATTGGTTAATAGCTGATCACATTGTAAGGGGCCGGGATTGACCCCTTATTCCGATCTGTGATAACCCGAGTCTCATTGATTTGGTGATCACAGCGTGTGCCCTGCAGGGGGCACACGGGGAGTCTGCAAAGGGGGGGACATCTATTGATGGCCTCCCAGCAATGTGGATCCGCGCTATAGTCGTCATTCGGCTATAGCACGGACGGGAACAGGTTACATTTTTTTTAAATAAAGCAATTGTTTAACAGTTTTTCAACAAATCTCTATTTGTGCTTTTTTATAGAGGTTTTTTTTATATTTGCCTAGAGTTTTACATTGTGTCTTTTAGGTGGATGCTAGTAGATTGAAATGAAAACAGTATATAACATGGAAATACTACAATTTTCAAATAAACAATTGTAAAAAGTGGCATAAGAACAGATCTCTTCATCAATTATAGGCTATGATATAATTTAGAGAACTTTCTATTAGAAAGAAAAAAATTCTTTAATATTTCCATTCATTTTTATTCTGATCTACAGCAAGACTTATGAACATCTGTGACTCTTTAAAATATTTGCATATACTAGCTAAATATAGCATGTCAGCATTTATTTGCCGTTTTTGTCCAGCAGTGCTGAGCTCAAGGGATGCTAAAATAAATTGTATTTAACAGCTACTCTATTTTCTCAAGAACTACTAAAAATGTCAATACATTTCATATTTTATATGGCGCTTCTCCAGTTTACAAAGATTAATGTATTTAAGATTGAAGTTTTTAGTGGTTTCCAAAAAAGTTTATGTGCTGGAGATCTGCCACAATTTGATATATACTTTCAACCTTACTACTATGCAAATAACAATTTGGCACACAGATCTTAGATTTTCCTCTAGAGACAATCACATCTTTTAACTTTCCACAGCCAAATTACATTTGACATTTAATTTTACCCTGACTTTCTCTATCTTGACAACGTCAGACACTTGTACAGCCCTTACACTCATTAAGCGAGAGCCTTCCATCTCAATTTTTGTTAAATTGTGCATTTATAGTACTGTTTTTATATTTAATTTACAGCTTGCAAATTGGAACCATTCTTTGTTCTATCAGAGTAAATTTAAGTAAACATTGCATAACAAAATACTTATACAGAGGCAGTTTTGTTAACATTTAGGTTGGTTTTCATTTACATGAATTAAACATGGGGCTACAAATAAATACAGTGTTAATTTAAAAAGTGAACTTTAATAAAGGTATATATACTGGACAAAATGCAAAAATATATTTTGAATAAATATTGCAGCTAATACATTAAAGATTTATATATAAGGGAATGTAATAAAATTGAAGCTATAAAATAAATTACTAATGACATAAACAGCACTGATTGAACCAGTTTCTGAAAGTTAAGGATCATGGTGTTTTGTTTTTTTTCAGCTGTGTATTTGTATGTGTATTTGTGTATATGTGAATTTGTTGTGAATTTGATGGGCTTTCCTGTTATCCTTAGCATCTCATATTATCTGGTACATAGCACTTGTTCAGATATACATACCCCCCCCCAAAAAAAACGAGCTTAACCAATAGAAGCAGGCTGTCATTGCACGTGTTTTGGTCTGTGAGGAATGGTTGGTTAGGGCAATTGCTGCTGTTGGGAGAGTGATAAGCTGTGTTTCTCTTGCTACTTGGCAGAAAATTTGACGTTTATTTTCAATTTTCCAGCTGTGAATAAAACTGTAATTGTGTGCGAAACTCATGTTACTGTCTGTGCATTAGCAATATGTTTACAGCTGGTATTGCTAGGCAGCACTCATTTGTCATACCTATCAGCTTGTTTTACTAAGAAAGGGTTCATTGTATTAAAAAACACCTACCTGAAACATTGTGCACATGAGCATATATTCCATACCTCACACACTACAATCTGAATCCCTACATTCAAAGTGCTATGTGTACAAGAAATAAGATGAAAAAAAAAGTTAAAACCCTGCATTTCCCCTGGTGTATAATATAAATTAACATATATGCAACTCAGTTTTGGTCCAGGTAATGGCAAAGCAAAAACCTAACCCTAAGCCCTTCCATAGTTGGTGATTACGTTTTTTTTTCCTCCAGACATAAAGAGTCCCCTCTTGTCCACCGTGATGACCTTAAAGTGAATAACTCTACACCAAGTTCACTATATGAACCACTTATAACATTTATACATGTTGATCATATCCTTCTCACATCCTTTTCTGATAGCTGAGCTCCTCTGTGCCTCTTATCAGTTTGGTAGCCCTTTTCTGCAATTTCTCCAGTTTCCCAAAATCCTTTTTGTGAACAAAGTGTCCAAAACTGAAACTGTAAATGCATGTTCCAGATGTAGTCTTCCTAATTATTTTTACAGGGGAAAAATGGTATCTCTCTCTCTGCAGTCCATACCTCTTTTAATACAAGTAATATGCTCACTTTGGAAACTGCAGCCTGGCATTGCATGCCATTATTAAGCTTACGACCTACATCCAGATCCTTCTCCACCATTGATTCCCCCAGTTGTACTCCCTCTAGTATGTATGATGTATGCATATGTTTAGCCCACAAGTGCATAACTTTACATCTATCAACATTAAACTTCCTTTGCCACACAGTTGTACAATTAAACAGTGCATTGACGTTGGCTTGTAAGTTTGAGACATCATGTAGGTGTATAATAATATCGGGTATATGATGTAGAGTGGGTATGATAATTAATTAGTAAGTACTCTTCCGCAGCAACCCAATTCTTCCAGAGAGATGCACTTTATTGACTTCAAACACAGAACAAAGTCCAAAGTCCACAGATGACAAAAAATCTGACAGAGTAGATATAATTCAGAGCCCCATGTTCCTAGGTATGTGTGTGCATACACAGACAAGCCTAACCTAAAACTATAGACTGAATGCCGTGTTATATTCACTAGACACTGAATGGCTGAGCAATTTGATTGGCCGTTTCAATTTAGGACTTTTATTTGCTTCAGTCTTTCAGACTATCAATGTACCAGCACTCACTTTCAAGGTAGAAAAGGTTTGGATATGGCAGTAAAAACTGTGCTGCAAACTATTTCCTTGCACTTGACATTCATGAGTCCATCTTTGTTGATTGCCAGTCACAATTTGCTTTTGTAATTTGCTGTAGGCTGACCCCTCATTGCCTTCAATAGAGCAGTTACTTGGATCATTCAGTCCACAATTACACCTGAATGGTATACCAACACGATGGTTCAGATAGAGTCAGCTTGACATCAGTGTTTATCAGATCTTCTATCCAGACAAAGCGGCAGTAGAAATTCTTGCCAGTATCTTTACCATGAAAGGTAGAAAGGTCTTTTTCATCTATATATGTCATAGCCTTTAGCATATTATAAACAACTGATTCAACAATGTTTCAAACCATGACTGGAGTGATGAATTTCACTCACCCCTCTTATAAATTTAGGAAAACCATCCAACATACTATGATTTATGCTATGCCAAGCCATTGTGCAGCATCTCACCTTAGATGTCAAATATATTGATCAATACGCATTATGTAATATGTACAGATGTTATGAAAATTATTTTAGGTTTAAATGCTTCTCTGGTTTTAAGATAAAGTTCAAGAAAATAAAACATAAAGAAAATAAAAAATGAAAAGCAAAATATATCAGGAAAAGGGAGAAAAATTAAAAATGAGGGCGTTGAAGAAAAAAGAAAAAAAAGGTCCATTGCTTGATGAATTTCGAGAGAGTCCATGAATTCTTTATAATTCCTTGTTGCCTATTCAGCATTTCTCCCATAATTCTCCCCCACTAACCAGCAATTTCAGACTGTGCTTCTGCTATTCACATGCAAGCATCTTCGGCGGTACCTGAAAGACAAAACTCTCCAACAAAACTCATTAGCAAGGTCCTTAAACGTTGTTTGAAGTTAAAACAAAGCACTATGTACACATATACAGTTTGAAGCTAATTAACCCCCCCTGCTAGAGAAGTGTCATCTGCATTCAAAAACAGATCTGGAGAATGTACATCTTGTACCCCCTTCAACTGCTCTAATAATTCATCACGTTCCCCTCTCATCTTGTCATACTCAATCTTCAGGTGGTCCTATTTCTGTTTTAACTGAGAAAATGGTATCCAGGTTTTGGACCTTTTCTTATTATTATTTTGGTCAGCTTTGTTTTTCATATTAATATCACCTATGTTTGACCCGATGTCTCCTCTCTGGCTATTATCATAGGATATTATCTTCTGATCTTTATGTCTTTTAAATCATGAGGATTTGGGGTAACTAATAAAATATTTTGTTTGATATCTTCATGTAACGCATCTAGAAACATACTCATATGTATCAAGCCCCCACGCTCAAATGCAAGATTATTACCGACCAATAATTCCATAATAGTTGCTATCCTGTGTGACAATTCATATGGAGATTCATTTTGCATTTGTTGGATCTTCCCATGAATAGTAACATCAGAAAGTACACCATACAAAACACATAATAATTCCAGTAATATGTCCCTTGTTCTAAGAGGCTGAATACAGATCTGTTTAATTCTCATCCAAAGACCACTTCCTAAAGAATGTCCATAATAGCATACATAAACTATAGAGGTAAACATACACTATAAAACAGCGCTAATGTTGAGCAAAACTATATAGGAAATTATGCGGCCAACTACGCATAAAAAACATCAAACAGAGAAGTAGAGAGTCCGTGAAGTGATCAGAGGAAAGTCCATAAGTGACAATACAGCCGTATCCCAGTGTGCGCCTTCCACCGGTCAATGAAGTATCACCCTGTGTTGACACTCTCCCCCTAGGGGGTCAGACTCACCAGATCTGCAAATTATAAAAAGCCTCCAAGAGTAAAAAGATCTCCTCATCACCTCTCTCTCAATCCCACTCCGGGGGGTTTTCAGGGGGGGTCACAACTCCACACAGATAAGTAAAAAGAAAAAAAGTGTGCACATAGCGTAATTCTGTTTATTGAAGTCAAAACCCACAATCTTCAATAAAACCCTTCAATCAATATACGTACATATAAAACAGTCAATCAAGCATAATAGAAAAGGCTGCGTGTCACCGTTCAAAGGATCAGCCGGCTCGGTGCCCAGGGGAACAAATCACTTCTATTTCCTTTTAGTCATTTAACTGAGCCTTCATGTTAAATCCAAGGTGTGTTGATTTTTGGTAATGTCCCCAGCAGCACGTGTCCATTGCTGGCCACCATCCAGCCCCCTGGAGGTAACAGTCCGGTACTATCACTGTGGTGTCTTCCCCTCACACATACGTCTCCTGTCCAGTCCACACTTCCCCATTCAGCCTCACAGCAGTCTGCACATTCCTCCGCCGGCTCCCGGGTGCGTTCACTTGCAGACAGTCCCTCCCCGGCTGATCCTTTGAACGGTGACACGCAGCCTTTTCTATTATGCTTGATTGACTGTTTTATATGTACGTATATTGATTGAAGGGTTTTTTTGAAGATTGTGGGTTTTGACTTCAATAAACAGAATTACGCTATGTGCACACTTTTTTTCTTTTTACTTATCTGTGTGGAGTTGTGACCCCCCCTGAAAACCCCCCGGAGTGGGATTGAGAGAGAGGTGATGAGGAGATCTTTTTACTCTTGGAGGCTTTTTATAATTTGCAGATCTGGTGAGTCTGACCCCCTAGGGGGAGAGTGTCAACACAGGGTGATACTTCATTGACCGGTGGAAGGCGCACACTGGGATACGGCTGTATTGTCACTTATGGACTTTCCTCTGATCACTTCACGGACTCTCTACTTCTCTGTTTGATGTTTTTTATGCGTAGTTGGCCGCATAATTTCCTATATAGTTTTGCTCAACATTAGCGCTGTTTTATAGTGTATGTTTACCTCTATAGTTTATGTATGCTATTATGGACATTTTTATGTAATATTTTTAAACGGCTGCTGTCTTTTAAAGTACTCAGTTTAGATACTGTAAGTCTTTTTATACCTTTATTTTCCAGTCTGTAGTTCTAGCTCTGCTTAGAAGCATTAACTGATCCATTTTGGCGCTGAGTGGTGTGCTGCAGGCCTGAGCAAACCTATCCCTACTTCCTAAAGAATGTTGCAAAACTCTTTCTAAGTCAGATGGGTTGAGATTGTACATATCTCTGACCTGCTGCACGTCACAAAACCATTTTAAAAATCTGTTTAAATCATGGTATGGAACCATTCCTATTTCTTTAAGAATTGCGTCTAATTCTTTTGGTTTCAAAGGCTTCATTACAAGCTGAACTTCACCTGTATTATTATTGTTATAAACTGTGGTAGTCACAGTGGGGGCAGCTGGTAATGAATTATCAGATTTAATATGAGGTTCTGTTTGCTGCAGATTGCTGAATCCAAGATTTGATGCATATCTGCATTCCTGAGATCTCTTCGCTAATTCCATAATTCTTAATTTTAATCTCTCATTTTCCTCTGATAATTCATCACAACGTTTAGATTTCTCAAGCAAAGCTTCCCCAATGGTAACTGCATGCAATTTTAAATTTACTGTCTTGGTGTCTGATTGGTTTTGTAACCTCTCACAAACATTTTTGCTATTATCAACTGCCTTCTGTAACTGCGCAATTTCCTCAACCTTATCCTTCAAAGAACTTTCCATTGTTAAACAGCAAGATAATAAGCCCTGTATAATACAACCTTTCTTTTACTTTCTGAAATTTTGCTATCAAAAACATTTTTCTCTAAAAATTCCTTCATCATCGTCCATGTCTGCTTACATTTTTCTGGAATTTCATAAGGACCGCCATGGAGCTTAATACATTTTAATACCCATCTGTTAACTTTATCAGAACTGACACTAGCTTCACACTGAGTAAGCATTTTGACTATATTACTAATAATTAAAAAAAAAGGAAATATTTTACTCACCGCATTAGTTACTCCTTCAGCTTCCAGGTCTTCTGGTACACAACACAGTCCTTTTTTGTTGTTGTTTCCAGTCTCCAGAGAATAATTCTGGGGTTCCCAACTTGTTTAATTTTGTAGATCAGACTCTCTTATGTCACAACCAGACATTCGAGTCACAGCACAGCTCTTGGTTCTTCATCAGACTTCTGTCCAACTCACAGGATTTTTGTCACCACCAACTTCTGTTACTAAGTCTGAAAATGCTCTTCTGGTCACTTGAACAGCACAAATGTAGTGATTTAATAATATCGGGTATATGATGTAGCGTGGGTATGATAATTAGTAAGTACTCTTCCGCAGCAACCCAATTCTTCCAGAGAGATGCACTTTAGTGACTTCCAACACTGAACAAAGTCCAAAGTCCACAGATGACAAAAAATCCGACAGAGTAGATATAATTCAGAGCCCCATGTTCCTAGGTCTGTGTGTGCATACACAGACAAGCCTAACTTAAAACTATAGACTGAATGCCGTGTTATATTCACTAGACACTGAATGGCTGAGCAATTTGATTGGCCGTTTCAATTTAGGACTTTTATTTGCTTCAGTCTTTCAGACAGGCAACAACCCCCAGCCGTGAACAGCTGTAGTCATAAACCACCCCAATTTGCACTCCCGCATATCAACATCAACAAGTCCTTAGATATGTGTAATTAGATTAACAGATACCACCTGAACACCCTTTTGAGCCCTTGGAATACCTACATTCCTAATCTGTATTCTTGCATATTAATATCAACAAGTCCCCTTAGATATGTGTAATTAGATTAGATTAACAGATACCACCTGAACACCCTTTGAAATGTTCAAATAGACTTGCATAAGATTAACACATCAAAGGGTCTTCAGCTGTCCCCTTGCTATGTTAAAATTCAGTTGGACAAATCAACCATTGTCAATTGAATTCTGGCCTGGTCAATATTGACTGTATGTGTACATACATATAATAATGTTCCACATAAATCGGTGAACATATTACAACATATACAACAGTAGGGACATTATTTCACTATATAGCCTATATGTCATCTGCAAAGACCAAAATTATAATGTTAATCCCAGACCCTATATCATTTATAAATATAATAAAAAGTAAGGGTCCCAACACTGAACCTGAACGGTACACCACTAACAACCCTAGACCATTCAGAGTATGAATCATTAACCACTACTCTCTGAATTTGGTCTTTTGTGCAGTTTTCTATCCATTTACAAGCAATTTTGTACGCTGCAGTTTTAGTAAATCAACCCCTATGTGTTCAGTGGTTCTTCTAAGCTTATTCAACCATCATTTTCAAATTCCTTTCCGGCTCGGTATTGCACATGTGTTAAATGTAATGCATAGGAATAAATTATATTCCAATACTTTAGGTGCATAACCTTACATTCTTCAATAATAAATTAAATTTACCACCTAACACCCTATTCTGCTATTAATCAAGATAATATGTAAAAAAAGAAGACACTAAAAGTATAAATAAAAATTAAATGCAACAGCTAAACAGTGCTTATCAGTGGTAAGTGCATATGAAAATGAGGGAAAGAGACATGTTGCTACACAGAGTTGGTCACTATTAGGGATGAGCCGAACACCCCCCGGTTCGGTTCGCACCAGAACCCGCGAACGGACCGAAAGTTCGCACGAACGTTAGAATCCCATTGACGTCTATGGGACTCGAACGTTCAAAATCAAAAGTGCTCATTTTAAAGGCTAATTTGCATGGTATTGTCCTAAAAAGGGTTTGGGGACCCGGGTCCTACCCCAGGGGACATGTATCAATGCAAAAAAAACTTTTAAAAACGGACGTTTTTTCGGGAGCAGTGATTTTAATGGTGCTTAAAGTAAAAAAAAAAAAGTGAAATATTCCTTTAAATATCATACCTGGGGGGTGTCTATAGTATGCCTATAAAGTGACGCGTGTTTCCCATGTTTAGAACAGTCCCTGCACCAAATGTCATTTTTAAAGGAAAAAATCTCATTTAAAACTGCTTGCGGGTTTAATGTCATGTCGGGTCATGGCAATATGGATGAAAATCAGTGAGACAAACGGCATGGGTACCCCCCAGTCCATTACCAGGCCCTTTGGGTCTTGTATGGATATTAAGGGGAACCCCGCACCCAAATTAAAATAAGGAAAGGTGTGGGGCCACCAGGCCCTATATACTCTGAACAGCAGTATACAGGCGGTGCAAACAAGACAGGGACTGTAGGTTTGTTGTTAAGTAGAATCTCTTTGTAATTTTGAACATTTTTAACTTGTTTAGCTCCAGCCAAAAAATCTTTTCTAAGCTTTTTGGAAAACATAGGGAAGGGTTATCACCCCTGTGACATTTGTTTTGCTGTCTTTCCTCCTCTTCAGAAGATTTCACCTCACTTTTTTGTCCCAATGAAAAATGTTTTTTGAAAATTTGGGTTTTTTTGTGGAACAAGGATTGGAAAGCATCAGTGGAAAGGAGAAATTGTTTTCCCATATTAACTCTTACAGGAGAGAATTTCCCTTCCTAGGGATAGATTTCATCTCACTTCCTGTTGTCTCCTTCCATTTGCAAGTAGGAGTCGTTTGTAAGTTAGATGTTTGAAAGTAGGGTCCTGCCCTATATACTCAGCAGAAATTTGGGCCTTAGGTGTTGCTGTGGCCACAACACTGTAAGCCCTCACAGGGCCCTGCTGTGAAATATTAGATCAAGAATTGTAATTACATGCCCCTGTTGAACAGGAGCTGAAAAATTAGGCCTTAGGCACTGGTGCTGGTGCCACAACACTGCAACCCCTCACAGACACTCTAGTTGGAACGCAGGAACGAGCCCTGCTGCAAAGTATTGCATCAAAAATTGTAATTACACGCCCCTGTTAGACAGGGGCAGAAAAATTGGGCCTTAGGCACTGGTGCTGGTGCCACAACACTGCAACCCCTGACAGACACTCTAGTTGGAATGCAGGAACGAGCCCTGCTGCAAAGTATTACATCAAAAATTGTAATTACACGCCCCTGTTAAACAGGGGCTGAAAAATTGTGCCTTAGGCACTGGTGGTGGCGCCCAGAACCAAAAATGTTCTTACAAGCTATCAGCGTGATGATTGAGGAGGAAGAGGATAATTACTCAGGGATAGTCACTCAGCATCAGCATAGGCAGTCTTTGAAGGGATCTGAGATTTCAAAAAAAATTATTCGGTTACATCAGCATCAGGTGCTTGGTAGCTGGTGGTGATCCAAGACTGATTCATTTTTATGAAGGTCAGCCGATCGACCGAGTCGGTGGACAGACGCACCCTGTGATCGGTTACCACGCCTCCAGCAACACTGAATGTGCGTTCCGAAAGAACGCTGGATGCAGGACAGGCCAGTAGCTCAATTGCATACTGTGCAAGCTCTGGCCAGTGATCCATCCTCAAGACCCAGTAACCCAGAGGATTTTCGGTGGGAAAGGTGTCCAAGTCTGATCTTGCCCCTAGGTATTCCTGCACCATGTAAAACAGACGCTGGCGATGGTTGCTGGAACCGATCATACCTTGGGGCTGCGGACCAAAAAATTGTCTGAACGCATCGGTCAGACGGCCACCTTCTCCACCGCTCCTTCTTTGACTGACCGAAGCCTCAGCAACACGTTGTCCAGAAACAGGAGTTTGTACCTCCCAGTCTCTGGGAACGCGTTGCACAGACCTTTCTGCAAGGCCTCCCGAAGATGTTTCATCCTCTGCTCCCTCTGCGATGGCAAGATAAGGTCCGCAACCTTACCCTTGTAACGTGGATCAAGGAGGGTTGCCAGCCAGTATTGGTCCTTCTCCTTGATACCACGAATACGAGGATCCTTACGCAGGCTTTGCAGGATCAGGGAGGCCATGCAGCGTAGGTTTGCTGAGGCATTCGGTCCGGAGTCCTCTGGGTCACTAAGGACAACAACGTCCGCAGCCACCTCCTCCCAGCCACGTACAAGTCCATGTGTTTCTTGGGACTGATCCCTTAAAAACTGCTGCTGATGCTGAGTGCCAGGCTCCACCTCCATACTGACACAATCTTCCTCCTCCTCCTCGTCCTCTTCCTGTGTGATCGGCGGGCACGCAGGAACACTGTCTGGATAAAGGGGGCCTTGAGAGCTAAGGAAGTCCTCCTCTTCCTGCCTCTGTTCTGCCTCAAGTGCCCTGTCCATTATTCCATGCAGCGTGTGCTCCAACAGGTGGACAAGGGGGACAGTGTCACTGATGCATGCACTGTCAGTGCTCACCATCCTCGTGGCCTCCTCGAATGGTGACAGGACAGTGCATGCATCCCTGATCATGGCCCACTGGCGTGGGGAAAAAAAACCAAGCTCCCCTGACCCTGTCCTGGTGCCATAGTCGCACAGGTACTCATTGATGGCCCTCTGCTGCGTGTGCAGCCACTGCAGCATGGCCAACGTTGAGTTCCACCTGGTGGGCATGTCACAGATTAGGCGGTTCTTGGGCAGGTTAAACTCCTTTTGGAGGTCCGTCAGCCGAGCACTGGCATTATATGACCGGCGGAAATGCACACAGACTTTCCTGGCCTGCCTCAGGACATCCTGTAAGCCCGGGTACCTGCCCAAGAACCTCTGCACCACCAAGTTAAGGACGTGAGCCAAACAGGGCACATGGGTCATTTGTCCCTGTCCGAGGGCAGAGAGGAGGTTGGTGCCATTGTCGCAAACCACCATTCCTGCCTTAAGTTGGCGTGGCGTCAACCACCTCTGAACCTGCCCCTGCAGAGCTGACAGAACCTCTGCCCCAGTGTGGCTCCTGTCCCCCAAGCACACCAGCTCAAGCACCGCATGGCATCTTTTGGCCTGCGTACTTGCGTAGCCCCTTGAACGCCTACGGAGCACCGCTGGTTCCGAGGAAGAGGCCATGGAGGAAGAAGAAGAGGAGGGGGTGGAGGAGAGAGGTGTGTCACAATCAGCATTTTGGAGGCGTGGTGGCGGAACAACCTCCAACACTACTGCACCTTGTCCTGCATCCTTCCCAGCTGCCAGCAGAGTCACCCAATGCGCCGTGAAACTTAGGTAACGTCCCTGTCCATGCCTGCTGGACCATGAGTCAGCGGTAATATGCACCTTACCGCTGACCGCCCTGTCCAGCGAGGCATGGACATTGCCTTCCACATGCCGGTAGAGAGCCGGAATCGCCTTCCGTGAGAAAAAGTGGCGTTTGGGTACCTGCCACTGAGGAACCGCACATTCCACAAACTCACGGAAGGGGGCAGAGTCTACCAACTGAAAAGGCAGCAGTTGAAGTGCTAGCAATTTTGCCAAGCTAGCATTCAACCGCTGGGCATGTGGATGGCTGGGAGCAAACTTCTTTCGGCGGTACAGCAGCTGGGGCAGGGAAATTTGCCTGGTACAATCTGACATCGGTGTACCAAAAGCAGATTGCCGAAAGGACTTGGCTGTGATACACCTAATTCTACACCTCTCACTGCAGGTCTCAGAGAGGACTGAAGGTCTAGTGGGGTTGGAAATCTCAGCTGATGAGGAGCAAGGAGAGATCTTCTTTGTTCTTTGGTGTGGGTCTTTTAGATACGCTTGCCAACGAACTGCATGGCAGGTCAACATATGTCTGGTCAAGCATGTGGTACCCAAGCGGGAGATGTTTTGGCCACGCGAGATACGCTTGAGACATATGTTGCAAATAGCAGCGGTGCGATCTGATGCACTCGTCTCAAAAAAGGCCCACACCAAAGAACTTTTTGAATAACGCGCAGAGACTGCAGCACCCTGCACATGTGGAGCTTTGGGGTGTGATGCAGTCAATGTGCTGCCCTTAGGCTGGCCCCTGGAGGGCATCCTGCCTCGTTGGTGATGTGCCGCCTCCTCCTCCTCCTCCTCCTCCTCTCTCCTATCAGGCACCCACGTTGAGTCAGTGACCTCATCATCCCCTCCCTCCTCATCACTGGAGCAAACCTGGCAGTATGCTGCAGCAGGGGGAGCATGACTGCCAGATTGCTGTCCTTCTTGGGCACCCCCTCTGTCCGTGCTCATGTTACTGCCTTCATCGAGCTCAGTATCATCATCAGAGCCTTCCAAACGCTGGGCATCCTCCTGGAGCATGTACCCAACACTGTGGTCAAACAGTTCGAGGGAATCCTCATGAGGACATGGTGGAGCTAGGGAAGGAGTCACTGATGACATTGAGCTGAGGGAAGAGGCCGCTGCTTTGCCAGACAAAGCACCCTGGGCATGGGTGAGAGAGGATGAGGAGGATGAGGACGGCTTGGTCATCCACTCGACCAAGTCTTCCGCATGTTGCGGCTCAACACGGCCAGCTGCCGAAAAAAAGGCCAAGCGTGTCCCATGGCCACGTGCTGATGAGGATGCACCGTCTCCACGACCAGCACTAGACACAGAGCCTGCTTGCCCTCTCTTATTGGCTTGTGACTGTCTGCCTCTCCTTCTTGGCCTTCCAGACATACTAATGGCCTGTAGCTGCACTAAGCTGGGATAGAACACCTGTAATTTTCTTCAGGTAGCTTTATATACTGTAACCAGACAAGCCTGCCTGTCAGTAGGAAGATAACAGGAATGGATCTAGCTGAACACTGTGAGCAGGACGCACTGTACTAAATGTAAATAGTCTAGCTGCCTGACCGTGGTACTAATAGGATCAAAAAGAACACCTGTAATTTTCTTCAGGTAGCTTTATATACTGTAACCAGACAAGCCTGCCTGTCAGTAGGAAGATAACAGGAACGGATCTAGCTGAACACTGTGAGCAGGACGCACTGTACTAAATGTAAATAGTCTAGCTGCCTGACCGTGTTACTAATAGGATCAAATAGAACACCTGTAATTTTCTTCAGGTAGCTTTATATACTGTAACCAGACAAGCCTGCCTGTCAGTAGTAAGATAACAGGAATGGATCTAGCTGAACACTGTGAGCAGGACGCACTGCACTAAATGTAAATAGTCTAGCTGCCTGACCGTGGTACTAATAGGATCAAATAGAACACCTGTAATTTTCTTCAGGTAGCTTTATATACTGTAACCAGACAAGCCTGCCTGTCAGTAGGAAGATAACAGGAACGGATCTAGCTGAACACTGTGAGCAGGACACACTGCACTAAATGTAAATAGTCTAGAAGATAACAGGAACGGATCTAGCTGAACACTGTGAGCAGGACGCACTGCACTAAATGTAAATAGTCTAGAAGATAACAGGAACGGATCTAGCTGAACACTGTGAGCAGGACGCACTGCACTAAATGTAAATAGCAGGAACGGATCTAGCTGAACACTGTGAGCAGGACGCACTGCACTAAATGTAAATAGCAGGAACGGATCTAGCTGAACACTGTGAGCAGGACACACTGCACTAAATGTAAATAGTCTAGAAGATAACAGGAACGGATCTAGCTGAACACTGTGAGCAGGACGCACTGCACTAAATGTAAATAGCAGGAACGGATCTAGCTGAACACTGTGAGCTGGACGCACTGCACTAAATGTAAATAGCAGGAACGGATCTAGCTGAACACTGTGAGCTGGACGCACTGCACTAAATGTAAATAGCAGGAACGGATCTAGCTGAACACTGTGAGCAGGACGCACTGCACTAAATGTAAATAGCAGGAACGGATCTAGCTGAACACTGTGAGCAGGACGCACTGCACTAAATGTAAATAGTCTAGAAGATAACAGGAACGGATCTAGCTGAACACTGTGAGCAGGACGCACTGCACTAAATGTAAATAGCAGGAACGGATCTAGCTGAACACTGTGAGCTGGACGCACTGCACTAAATGTAAATAGCAGGAACGGATCTAGTTGAACACTGTGAGCAGGACGCACTGCACTAAATGTAAATAGCAGGAACGGATCTAGCTGAACACTGTGAGCAGGACGCACTGCACTAAATGTAAATAGCAGGAACGGATCTAGCTGAACACTGTGAGCTGGACGCACTGCACTAAATGTAAATAGTCTAGAAGATAACAGGAACGGATCTAGCTGAACACTGTGAGCAGGACGCACTGCACTAAATGTAAATAGCAGGAACAGATCTAGCTGAACACTGTGAGCTGGACGCACTGCACTAAATGTAAATAGCAGGAACGGATCTAGCTGAACACTGTGAGCAGGACGCACTGCACTAAATGTAAATAGCAGGAACGGATCTAGCTGAACACTGTGAGCAGGACGCACTGCACTAAATGTAAATAGCAGGAACGGATCTAGCTGAACACTGTGAGCAGGACGCACTGCACTAAATGTAAATAGCAGGAACGGATCTAGCTGAACACTGTGAGCAGGATGCACTGCACTAAATGTAAATAGTCTAGAAGATAACAGGAACGGATCTAGCTGAACACTGTGAGCAGGACGCACTGCACTAAATGTAAATAGCAGGAACGGATCTAGCTGAACACTGTGAGCTGGACGCACTGCACTAAATGTAAATAGCAGGAACGGATCTAGCTGAACACTGTGAGCAGGACGCACTGCACTAAATGTAAATAGCAGGAACGGATCTAGCTGAACACTGTGAGCAGGACGCACTGCACTAAATGTAAATAGCAGGAACGGATCTAGCTGAACACTGTGAGCAGGACGCACTGCACTAAATGTAAATAGCAGGAACGGATCTAGCTGAACACTGTGAGCAGGACGCACTGCACTAAATGTAAATAGCAGGAACGGATCTAGCTGAACACTGTGAGCAGGACGCACTGCACTAAATGTAAATAGCAGGAACGGATCTAGCTGAACACTGTGAGCAGGACGCACTGCACTAAATGTAAATAGCAGGAACGGATCTAGCTGAACACTGTGAGCAGGACGCACTGCACTAAATGTAAATAGCAGGAACGGATCTAGCTGAACACTGTGAGCAGGACGCACTGCACTAAATGTAAATAGCAGGAACGGATCTAGCTGAACACTGTGAGCAGGACGCACTGCACTAAATGTAAATAACAGGAACGGATCTAGCTGAACACTGTGAGCAGGACGCACTGCACTAAATGTAAATAGTCTAGATAGAAGATAACAGGAACGGATCTAGCTAAACTGAATACAGTGTATATATATATATGCAACACCTGGGATGCATATATATACACAATACACTGTAAGTGCAGCTAACTGACTGACTGTTCTGCCTAATCTATCTAACTCAAATCAAATGACACTGTCTCTCTCTCTCTCTATCTCTCAGCACACCGGAACACACACTACACAGGGCCGCCGTGCAGGCGGCCTTATATAGTGTGGGGTGTGTACTAAATCCCCTGAGCCATAATTGGCCAAAGCCACCCTGGCTTTGGCCAATTACAGCTCTCTCTACTGACGGCGCTGTGATTGGCCAAGCATGCGGGTCATAGTGCATGCTTGGCCAATCATCAGCCAGCAATGCACTGCGATGCCGCAGTGAATTATGGGCCGTGACGCGCCACACGAATTTGGCGCGAACGGCCCATATCGTTCGCAATTCGACGGACGGTCGAACAGCCGATGTTCGAGTCGAACATGGGTTCGACTCGAACATGAAGCTCATCCCTAGTCACTAGGTGTCAGATTTCCCCAGGAGAAAAAAAATCAGTTAGGTATATACTTTGGATGCATTCACATCTGCAAATGCACCCTGCCTGTGAATAGATGTGAGTGATCAAATTATCTCCCCACAACCCCCAGTGGCTTTATTTTGAATATGCATATGGAAGAGAACAGACACTTCAAAATACATTTTTTTATTTTTTTTCCAACAAAATCCTGATTCATTTATAATCTTTAGAATTGGTTTCTCTCATTGGGGTTATGGGGAGACAATTTTATATTTACCACAAGATGGTGTATCCCTGTGTAATTCCATAGTGGGGCTTGGACTTGGAACTGTGGAACTGTGTGCTCATTAGACATGTGCAATTTGTTTCATTACTAATTTGTTTTTCGTCAAAATACGACAAATGCGTTAATTTGGAAATATTCAAATTAACAAAAACTCATTTAACACATTTTTCCGAAAATTCGGAAATTGGAAAATTCAGAAATTAGAAAACTAGAAAATCTGAAAATTAGAAAATAAGAATAAAAATCTGAAAATTCAAAAGAACGAAAATCCGAAAATAAGAACAAAAATCCGAAGATTTGAATACCCAAAAATTTGAAATTACGAAATAATAACTGAATAACTAATAATAATAACTATTACTAACTATTAAATTATATGTATTGGTATTTGCTTTCAAATTTGGCTGTTAGTGAACGTAACAAATACAAATGTATCCAATGTTGCAAAGTATCCAAAATAACAAATGCCGCATCTAAGCGAATGAAATGTAACAAATTAATAATAATAATAAGTAATAAAAACTTTTTATTATTATTTTTATTATTATTTATTATTATTCATTTGCTATGTTCCATTGATTTAGAGGCGGCATTCATTATTTCGGATAATTTGTAACTTCAGATAAATTTGTATTTGTTACATTCATAAACAGCGAAATTTTAAAGGAAATTCCAATACCATTTAATTTAATAGTTAGTTACTATTTAGTTAGCTATTATTTTGGATTTTCAAATTTTTGGATTTTTTGAATTTTCAAATTTCCCAATTTATGAATTTTCAAATTTTATGAATTTTTGAATTTACAAATTTACGAATTTATGAATTTATTTAAAAAAAACTATTTCTTTTTTTTTTTTTTTTTTACTTTTTTTTAACTTTATTCTTTATTCAGTTTTTAAAGCTTTAACAATAAAAAAAAACAAGTAAACATTATCATATCTACATAATAAGATTGATAAATAAGCGAGCATGAGGGCCTATTGTACTAGAAAAAAATAAAAGACAAAAGACCAAAAAGACCCCGGGGGTAGAAAAAACCCTAAACTCCCCTTCTACACCCATTTCCAGTGTTATAAAATTAATATTTATACCCTAATTCCTCCCCTCTTTTCCAACCCTCCCCCTCCCCTTCAAATGTGCTCCTGTTTAAATTCCTATATCCATTTTATCAGACTGTTCTTATATTACAAATGATTTAGCTTATTTAAGATTAGCTAGCCCTTTAGTTCCGTTTGGTCTAATATTTCCTTTTCTTACCATATTGTCTATTCTGGTTGATTTTCCTACTCTATAATACTCTTTACCCTCTTTTATCCAGCCAGGGCCTCCACATCCTGACAAATTCCTTGAGGTTACCTCTCTTTGTATATACTGCTCTTTCTCTACAGAGGGTCTCATTTATTGCCTTTGATTGCCATCTTGATGTAATTGTTTTCTTGGCTTGAAACAAGCATCTCAGGATTGGTATTGTACTGCTCTTTCTCCCACCCTGTTCCCACCTATAACCCAGTATGCATACTATGGCCTCCCTCTCCAGTGTAATTCCAAATATATCTCTCATGGTATTAATCACCCCCTCCCAATATCAGAACAGCTTGGGGCATCTCCACACCATGTGTATGAGATCCCCAGTCCCTTGGCATCTGGGGCAGCTATCATCAGATCTTCTACCAAACCTAAATAGCCACTTGGGAGTATAGTAGGTTCTATTTAGCAACATCTGGTGAGATATCTTTTGCGGGGGGGGGGGGGCCGATACCAACGGTCCTATCTCTAAGATTCTCCTCCACTGCTCCTGTGTTATTGCCCCTATGTCCTCTTCCCATCTTATTCTTTCAAAGCAGAGTTTCCCCTCCCTGTTGACTTCCCTGTTGACTTCTTTACTTATTTGCCCATATATTTTGGATATTAGACCCTTAGTGGGGCCTACCCGAAATATACTTTGGAATAGGGGTATTTCTTTCCATTCTAAGGGTTGACTCCTAAATTGAGCAACAAGGGCATTTCTTAGCTGTAAATAGGTGTAAAATGTGCTCTGCGGTAAATTGAATTCACGTTTTTAGCTCCGAAAATGTTTTAAGGGTATTACCAACATAAAGTTGTCTCAACCTTTTAATACCTTGTTTTTCCTACTCTCAGGCTTTTCCTATCTGGAGGATTTCCTGCAAGTTACTATTATTCCAAATGGGGGTATACTCAATGAACCCATTGTATCTTATCTGTTTTTTAACTGTTTTCCATATTTTAATTATCATTTTAATTGTTGGGTACTTATAGCAAAAAGAATCCGCCTCAAGCGTTTCAACTATTGTACTATGCAGAGCGCCAGTTAAAATTACTCTTCCATTGGGAGTACCCCTATTCGGAACTCTGCATCCCATTAACTGCTGTAGCTGTGATGATAAATAATAACGCTCAGGGTGGGGCAACGCAAACCTACTTTCCCCCATCGTGTACGGACTCGGATCCTGGCTTGTCCCCCTTTCCATATTAGCTCCCTGAAAAGGCTCTCGATTTTATTAAACCATTTCTTGCATAACCACACTGGGGAATTGTGCAAAATGTACAACAATTGTGGCATCCAGATAATTTTTATTAAGCTGCATCTTCCTGCCACTGATAATGGGAACCATTTCCAGATGGCAGCTTTTTGTTTAAATGTGGCCAGAAGTGGAATAAGGTTTTTACTTATAAATTGGTTAGGGTCTTTCGTCATGGCAATCCCCAGGTATTTCAAAGTGTCCACTACCGCTAGCTGGGGCATACCTGGAATTATTAGGTCACTAATGGGGTCTATTGGTAAGAGTTCAGATTTCTTATCTCCAACCCTGTAAAGCTACCGAATTCCTCCACTATGCTCCTTGCTTTTGTCAATGATTGACCCGTATCTTCCAGTAAAAGCAAAATATTGTCCATGTACAATGCGATTCTTTCTTCTCCCGTCTTCCTCTGGAAGCCCGTTATCTCGGGGCTCATTCTAATAGAGATATCCAGGGGTTCCATTGCTAAAGCAAAGAGCAGGGGCGACAATGGACATCCCTGTCTCGTCCCCCTCTCCATTTCTATCTTATCTGAGAGTCCATTATTAAATTTAAGTTTTGCACTGGGCCTATCATAAAGCATTTTAATCCTACCCGTGAAAGAGGGACCAAAACCAAATTTCCCCAGTACCTGCCAAATATATCCTCACTCCACGCTGTCAAAAGCCCTGGGAAATGATAGAGTTCTACATCCAGTGACAGTACGGTTCTTGTTCCCTCGTTCTCCGTTGGGGGCCTGTAAATTTAGAAATGCCCTTCTTATATTCGTACTTGTAGATCTATTAGCTATAAATCCTGCCTGATCCGAATGGATTAGTTTGGGAAATATTCTATTTAACCTGGCTGCCAGAACCTTGGCCAAAATGTTGGCGTCGGAGCATAGGAGAGAGATTGGCTTATATGCCGCTACATCTAAAGGATCCTTCCCTTCTTTCTGGAGGACTATGATGGTTGCCTCTAGCATTGATGCTGGCAAACGTCCCTCCCTGGCTGCCCCCTCCAATGCTTTTAGCAACTCCGGGAGTAAAATACCACCATAATATTTGTACACCTCAACTGGGAGTCCATCTGGACCATGGGATTTTGGTTTGCCATACTAGCTACTGCCTGTTGGAGTTCTGCAAGAGTTATTGAGGTTTCCAATTCATCCCTTTCCTCCTGCGTAATGACCGGTATTTCCAGGTACCCCAGGAAGTCTTCCATCACACCCTCCACTCCCCTTTTCTGAACAGTATAAAGATTTTTATAATAACCCCTAAATATTTGCACTATCTTTGTAGTATTTGATATTATGTCTCCACCTGTGGACCTGATGGTGAGGATAGTGGATGGTGGAGAGTTGGACTTCACCAGTTGCGCCAACATCTTTCCTACGCTTTCGCCCTCTGTGAAGGAGGATTACCGCTGAAGGAGTCATCTAGTCTCAACCTTCTGCATAATGGCTATCTTATACTCTTGTTGTTTATCTAACCATATTGTTTCCCTCCCAGGTGTAGGATCTATTATATAATTATTTTCGGCCTCTAGCATCTCGCTTCAAATTTTACCTCCCAGGTTCTAGCATCCTTATTATATTTGGCCACCTGTTGTATTAGGATCCCTCTAAGATATGCTTTTAGGGTATCCCATAGTATCCCAGCTGACACCGTGCCTACATTAAATTCTACAAATTCTTTCAGTTTAGGGAGGACCCCGTCGTTTTTTTAAATTAATTCAAACCAGTGTGGATTTATTTTCCACTCCTTCTGGGTTCTTTCCCCCCTAGTTTCAATGTAACCACTATTGGGGAATGATCTGATATCCCTCTTGGCCAATATGTAATTTTTTCTGTGATCTGTAGAGCTCTATCATTTCCCAGGGCCATATCTATCCTGGAAAGCGTGGAGTATGAGGCTGAATAGCAAGAATATTGCTGGGCTCCCAGATTCCGTGCTCTCCACAAATCCACTAACCCTACTTTGTCCAGAAATTGGCTCAGACGGCACTTCTCCGTGGGCTCTGAGAGGATCCGTACAGGAAGCCTATCCAACTTTCTGTCTAGAATCTCTTTGAAGTCTCCTACTACCATAATCGGCACTTCTTCTTTGTCTAGCAAAAATTCATTTAGTCTAAGCATAACATCTATTTTAAATGGTGGAGGGATATAAATATTTGCCACAATGTACATACTATTACCAATTAAGCAGTACAAAAAGATATATCGGCCCATCTCATCTATGCTGGTCTTTCTACAGGAAAAATTCACCATGACACCTATCCCCCTATAGGAAGAGTATACCTAATGGTACTGACATTGGTATTTCTTATTCTGTAATTGCTGGAGTGTATGTTTAGTTAGGTGTGTTTCCTGCAGGCAGACCAGCTCTACTCCATATCTCTCCAACATGGAGAATACCGCCGCTTTTTTAGCCAATGTCCCCAGCCTCCTAACATTCCAGGAACCTATATTAAGTGTTTTAGCATATAGAGTCAGGAAGTATATACGAAGCTGTAAAGAGTATTTATTTAGAACTAAATTAATATCTAATTCATACTTCCACTCTAATACCCGTTATTTTGGGTTGTAATCCCCATAACCCAATCTCTTTTCTGTTACCTTTAGTGATTTTGAGCAACAAGACCAACATGACCACTTTGAGTAAATATACTTTCCAAAAAAATTGCCAACACCATTTTCTTATACCTATAATTATTAGTTTGTTCATTATCTTGCATCCAACAAGTGAAATTTCCTATAATATTCCTCCGTGTTGTGACCTCATTTAATCCACACTTCCCCACTGTTAATTTTTGAACAATTCCTGTGTTACCTCCCCCTCCCGCTCCCCACTCCCCCATCCCCCCTCCTACCCTCCCCCCCACCACCTAACTAGGTGACCCCAAGGAGCTTTTGAGTGACTGTATCCCACACCACCTGTTCCTCACATTTACTCCCATTTTCATTCCCTTCTATCATTCTCCATCCAACAACTGTGTGTGTCACCCCCCCCCCGAGAGGGAAAAAAAAAAAATCAAACAATACATCCTGTACATTTTTTCCACCCTCCTCCCCCTGCTACAGGTTATCTAAAGTTTCTCCTTATTTTCTTCTAACCACTTCTCCACTCCGGCCGGGGAATCAAAAATCTAGGTTCCACCCAGTGCAGTTACACGTAGCCGGGTAGAGGAGGGCATAAGGCAGCTTAAATTTTTGTAAAATACGCTTGGGCTGTATAAATTCTGCTCTACGTCTCTGAAGATCCGGCAAGAAGTCAGAATAAAATTATATTTTGACACTATTGAAAAAAACATTTCCCACTTCCCTTGCTTTCCGCAGTAATGACACTTTGTCCTTATAGTTAAGAAACTTCATCAGTAGAGGCCTGGGGAATACTCCTGCTGGGGGGGCCCTAAAGGGCACTCTATGTGCTCTTTCAATAGAGAACGTTGTTGAGAATGACTCTTTTCCAAAGAGATCAACCAACCACTTTTCTAGGAATTCTATAGGGTTGGAGCCTTCACTCTTTTCGGGCAGGCCCACCATCCTCACATTGTCCCTTCGAGGCCTATTCTCCATCTCCTCCATTTTGGACGCATGCCTGGATATCTGTTCCTTCATACATTTCACTTATTTTATTAATGGGAATATGTCATCTTCTAACTGACTAGTCCTTCCTTCCAGGACAGTCGTTCTCTCTGCTGTTTTTTGTAAGTCCTGTCTGACCAATATCATATCCTCTTTTACTCCCTTAATTTGATCACAAAGATTTTTAAGTGATCCATTACATGCATTCACTGCCTTCAGTACCTGCTTCAAAGTTGGTTCCTTCTTTAGGGGCACACAAGGCTCAGCTATTACATCTGCATCTATATTTTGTTCGCTCAACCCCAAGCTTTTATTACTCTGTGATTTTGCTGACAGTGCTGACGGAACTGTAACAGTTGATTGACTCTGGCCCTGACTTTTCCTATCTGATATACCCCCCCTGCTGTGCTTTGGACTGTGACCCCTTCTTTGGTGGTGTCTGAACAGGGGTATGCATGTATTGTTCCAGTTTTGCTGCTACTGCCATTTGCTGAGAGCTTTTCTCCTTGGATAAGCGTAAATTCTGCATCCTGTAGGATCCAATTAGCAGGCAGTCATCCGGGCCTTGAGCCAATATTCCAGAGGAAAAAAAAAAGGAAAAAAAAATACAAATTTTTCCAACACTGGAATGCACTCAGACACCGTACTACTCACTTATATTGTATCCCACCCCAAAGTTATTGATGGAATAACAATAGCACAATATTAACAGTAAGAGCCTTAATCTATTCTGACTGTATCTTCACAATATACATGGACTCTGGGTCAAAAGTTAGAAGTTAGCATCCTAAATCTGTATACACAGTCTCTGGGGCAGCATTTAGCAGTATCTAGGACAGCAATTAGCAGCATATGACTGGGTGTGACACACACATCACCCCTTTACTCACGTGTCCTTTGTCTGTTAGGAGGAATTGGAAAACTCAGTATCAGTATCCAGGGCTCCTAAAAGTCTTTTTCTTCACCTGACCCTTTGCGATAAGGGTACCGCCGGGTGCCGCCAGTCTGCCCGCTCCCCTAATGGCTCAGTGTTTGCACCCTGCAAGGGTAGCAACTCACAGCCCCTTTGGGGGGCCACCGCTGCCTTCCCTTGAGACGACCTGGTAGAGGCTGATACCCGCCGCACATGGATTTCCTCTCAAGCAACGCGCGGCGTCTGACATCATTCCCGGCTGCTCTCGATGCTGTCCCATGTGGCTCGGGATAGCTTAGAGTAGCTCGGGATAGCTCGGAATAGCTCAGAATCTCTCATAAGGTTCTCGTAAGGCTCCTGGGTGTCACCGCTGAATATGCCCGGCACTTCCCTCAGCTCCGCTCAGAGAGATAGCTTGCTCAGCCTCAAATCCTTAGGTCTCTCTGTCCCAAGACCTATCACCAGTCATGGACGTGCCTTACAGGGGAGGTTGAGGGAGGTCACACAGCATCCTCTCACTCCATAGCGCTGTATATCGCACTCCTCACTCTTCACACCCCCAGATTGGACGATGAAAAAAACAAAAAAAACAATTTCAATTACATCGAATAACCTGAAAAACAAAAAACAAACAAAAAAAAAACAGAATGAAACGAAAATGAAAACAAACTAATGCCGCAGCTAATCGAATGAAATGTAACAAATTAATAATAAATAATATTTTTTAAAATTATTATAATAATAATAATAAAAAATCACTGTTTGTGTCTATGTTTTTAGTAAATTTGTATGGGCATGATGTTTGTAATTATCAATCAGCTGCTGCACTTGCAGGGTTCTAATGAGTTCAATGGCAAAGTCTGCATCCCTTTAGATGTTTTTTTCCCATTGGGAGTATCTCACCAAAAACGGGGAAATGAGTAAGCCAATCACACAAATGGGAAATTACATTTCTGGGGGGCGTTCTGTTTACCAATTGTGTACAGAATGCCTCCGGGTTTTCATATTGCATGGAATTTAACAGAAAATTAAAGCACTGAAAAGGAAAGTTAATTGTTATTAACATTCAATTACAATATGTCTTGTGTCGCAATTGTATACACTGTATTCATTTTATTTATTTGCTATTTAAAAAAAAAAATGGAGTAGCCCTTTAACACATAACTACTTTCAGATACTTTGTAGATAACACGTTCTGGTGGGGGCCATCCCCTTGTCAGAGCACAATAGCACAGCAGGGGAGATCAGTGTACTAACATTGGATTGTTAGTACAGCGGCTCCGACCTGAGCTGTGAGGTTTTTTCGTTCAACCCAAAACAACTAGTTTTGTGTACTAGGCTTAAGCTTAGTGAAACAAAAATAAAGCATGGTACTGCGCTAATCCAGCAACAGAATTTTGCAGATAAAAATAAAAATAAAGTGACGGTGCTAATGGTATACACACTAATCCAAGAACATAAAGTAATAAATGTATACCATAAAAGTAAAGTGACAGTGCTAATGATATCACACTACATAATAAATAACAGCTAGTGGCTGTAGCAAAAGGATAAATCAACACACATGTGACCAAAACATGTGAAAAATAATTAAAGGTGTGTAAAAGTGCAACTTGCAAACACAATCAGTGAAATTAGCACCAATGGATAAGCTTAATCTTGAGATGTACCTGTTAAATACAAACAGTGCAGATATCTAAATAATTTAGATAAAGTGCAAATGTCCGATGTGAATAATATCTTACTGTGCATGACATGCACACAGCAAACAAACACTAAACAAAGTGACTTGTGCAAAAAACAATCCTTGTGACTATTAGTTCATAATGTCCAAATAGAATAATTAATGAACATATGAAAGTCCTCCTTTCAAGGGTGAAGTAGCTAGAACAAATCTACAGTGGTGTTTTCTTCTTTGTGCAACAAACCACATACTTATAAGTAATGGCCCCTTACCTTCAGGTAATGGGGTAACAGCATGCGACCAGTATTGGAAGCAACAGCCCTTTATCCTAATGCAGGAACTTAATCCTTCCAGGTAACAGGGTACTACCTACTGGTGTGGAGGGCACTGTTCCTTAACGTATACCTCTAATCAGAAAGGCTCCAGCGGGTTACTGGTCCTGGCGCAATCCGAAGCTACTTTTAATTTATTTACGTAATGCTCCTCTATCTCCTCAGCCCAGGCTGGGGGGTTTAGACGCAAGAACTATAATCACTAGTAAAATTACCTCTCTGATTCTCCTCATAGAATAATTAATGAACATATGAAAGTCCTCCTTTCAAGGGTGAAGTAGCTGGAACAAATCTACAGTGGTGTTTTCCTCTTCGTGCAACAAACCACACACTTATAAGTAATGGCCCCTTACCTTCAGGTAATGGGGTAACAGCATGTGACCAGTATTGGAAGCAACAGCCCTTTATCCTAATGCAGGAACTTAATCCTTCCAGGTAACAGGGTACTACCTACTGGTGTGGAGGGCACTGTTCCTTAACGTATACCTCTAATCAGAAAGGCTCCAGCGGGTTACTGGTCCTGGCGCAATCCGAAGCTACTTTTAATTTTATTTACGTAATGCTCCTCTATCTCCTCAGCCCAGGCTGGGGGGTTTAGACGCAAGAACTATAATCACTAGTAAAATTACCTCTCTGATTCTCCTCATAGAATAATTAATGAACATATGAAAGTCCTCCTTTCAAGGGTGAAGTAGCTGGAACAAATCTACAGTGGTGTTTTCCTCTTCGTGCAACAAACCACACACTTATAAGTAATGGCCCCTTACCTTCAGGTAATGGGGTAACAGCATGTGACCAGTATTGGAAGCAACAGCCCTTTATCCTAATGCAGGAACTTAATCCTTCCAGGTAACAGGGTACTACCTACTGGTGTGGAGGGCACTGTTCCTTAACGTATACCTCTAATCAGAAAGGCTCCAGCGGGTTACTGGTCCTGGCGCAATCCGAAGCTACTTTTAATTTTATTTACGTAATGCTCCTCTATCTCCTCATCCCAGGCTGGGGGGTTTAGACGCAAGAACTATAATCACTAGTAAAATTACCTCTCTGATTCTCCTCATTTTTATTTTTAGCTCTGGTTTATCGATACTACTCTTACTCCGGTACTAGACTTCTACCCCAACTCAGAGCGGCAGGCTCCCCTTTGAAAACTTCCGGCCTCCCTTCACTTTTTCCCACACTACCCCTAACCTGTCCAACTAGGTGGATTAGCAGGCCTGTTTCCACCTCCAGAAACCAAGTTGTGGCTTTTCTGTCTCACTCTCTTTCTTCCCTTTTTATCTCTTCCCCTTTCTCTCTTCCCTCCCCCCCCCTCTCCCCCTATTCCCCCCTCTCTACCCATACCCTTTCTTTCCTGATTTCCTGCACTACCTTCAGCAGCTTCACGTAGCCTTAACGCCCCGCTTATAGGACCAGCCCAATCTATTTACGATATATCGTAGATCATGTTACCTAACTCAATACGCTCAGCTCCTCTCTCCCTTAAAATGTATTCTCTTAATGCTAAAGGACTGAACATCCCCGAAAAGCATAGCAGTGTACTTACTGAAGCACACCGACTTAGGGCCCAAATCCTTTTTATCCAAGAAACACACTTCAAATCTATACCACGCTTCCATAATGCCCGCTTTCTCACAGCCTATCATGCCAGACTCCAAGACTAAGGGGGTTTCCATTCCGCTCTCTAAAACATTAGCATTTAATGTTAAAGACAAGATGCTAGATCCAGAAGGCAGATTCGTCTTCCTGAAGGGTCTGTGGAGAAACAGGCCAGTGACGCTGGCTAACATCTATTGCCCCAACTCCAGACAAGTCACATTTATGCGGGAGATTGTGGCGAAACTTACTCTTTGCCAAACGGATCTCTTAATCTTAGGAGGCGACCCCAATGTACCTCTAGACCCCTTGACAGATATGTCCACAGGTACTACCTTCCTTCCCTACTCTGCCCTACGCCAAATTAAGCTCCAACTCGCATCCATGATGTTACATGATACCTGGAGGACCCTTTACCCCAAGATAGGGATTACACGCATTTTTCACCCCCACACAATTGATACTCAAGACTAGGGATGGGCCGAACACCCCCCCCACACACTCGGTTCGCACCAGAACATGCGAACAGGCAAAAAATTTGTTTGAACACGCAAACACCGTTAAAGTCTATGGGACATGAACATGAAAAATCAAAAGTGCTAATTTTAAAGGCTTATATGCATGGTATTGTCTTAACCACTTGCCGACCGCCTCACGCCTATATACGTGAGCAGAGCGGCACGGGCAGGCAAAATCACGTACCTAGTACGTGATTGCCTTTCCGCGGGTGGGGGGTCCGATCGGACCCCCCCCGGTGCCAGCTGCGGTCGGCATTTGGTTGGGAGCGATGACAGACGAGGGGGAGGCCATCCGATCGTGGGCCCCCCCTCGCGATCGCTCCCAGCCAATGAGAAACATCCCCTGCCTCTGTATAGTACACAGAGGCAGAGGATGTGATGTCATCTCTCCTCGGTCTGGCAGTTTCCGTTCCAGCGCCGAGGAGAGATGACATGTAAGTGCACCAAACACACACACACACACAGTAGAACATGCCAGGCATACATTACACCCCCGATCCCCCCCCGATCGCCCCCCGATCCCCCCCCAATCACCCCCCCCTGTCACAAACTGACACCAAGCAGGTTTTTTTTTTTTTTCCTGATTACTGCATAGTGTCAGTTCGTGACAGTTAGCAGTGGTGGGACAGTTAGGGTTAGCCCCCTGTAGGTCTAGGGTACCCCCCTTACCCCCCCTAATAAAGTTTTAACCCCTTGATCACCCCCCCTCACCAGTGTCGCTAAGCGATCATTTTTCTGATCGCTGTATTAGTGTCGCTGGTGACGCTAGTTAGGGACGTAAATATTTAGGTTCGCCGTCAGCGTTTTATAGCGACAGGGACCCCCATATACTATCTAATAAATGTTTTAACCCCTTGATTGCCCCCTAGTTAACCCTTTCACCACTGATCACCGTATAACCGTTACGGGTGACGCTGGTTAGTTTGTTTATTTTTATAGTGTCAGGGCACCCGCCGTTTATTACCGAATAAAGGTTTAGCCCCCTGTAGGTCTAGGGTACCCCCCTTACCCCCCTAATAAAGTTTTAACCCCTTGATCACCCCCTGTTGCCAGTGTCGCTAAGCGATCATTTTTCTGATCGCTGTATTAGTGTCGCTGGTGACGCTAGTTAGGGACGTAAATATTTAGGTTCGCCGTCAGTGTTTTATAGCGACAGGGACCCCCATATACTATCTAATAAATGTTTTAACCCCTTGATGGCCCCTAGTTAACCCTTTCACCACTGATCACTGTATAACCGTTACGGGTGACGCTGGTTAGTTCGTTTATTTTTTATAGTGTCAGGGCACCCGCCGTTTATTACCGAATAAAGGTTTAGCCCCCTGATCGCCCGGCGGTGATATGCGTCACCCTAGGCAGCGTCAGATTAGCGCCAGTACCGCGAACACCCACGCATGCACCGTACACGCACCGTACACCTCCCTTAGTGGTAGAGTATCTGAACGCATCAATATCTGATCCGATCAGATCTATACTAGCGTCCCCAGCAGTTTAGGGTTCCCAAAAACGCAGTGTTAACGGGATCAGCCCAGATACCTGCTAGCACCTGCGTTTTGCCCCTCCGCCCGGCCCAGCCCAGTCCAGCCCACCCAAGTGCAGTATCGATCGATCACTGACACTTTTTTTTGTAGCGTTTTGGTGAACTGGCAAGCACCAGCGGCCTAGTACACCCCGGTCGTAGTCAAACCAGCACTGCAGTAACACTTGGTGACGTGGCAAGTCCCATAAGTGCAGTTCAAGCTGGTGAGGTGGCAAGCACAAGTAGTGTCCCGCTGCCACCAAAAAGACAAACACAGGCCCGTCGTGCCCATAGTGCCCTTCCTGCTGCATTCGCCAATCCTAATTGGGAACCCACCGCTTCTGCAGCGCCCGTACTTCCCCCATTCACATCCCCAACCAAATGCAGTCGGCTGCATGAGAGGCATTTATATATCCTCCCGAGTACCCCTACCCAACGAACCCCCCCAAAAAAGATGTTGTGTCTGCAGCAAGCGCGGATATAGACGTGATGCCCGCTATTATTGTCCCTCCTGTCCTGACAATCCTGGTCTTTGCATTGGTGAATGTTTTCAACGCTATCATACACCAGTTGAGTATTAGCGTAGGGTACAGCATTGCACAGACTAGGCACACTTTCACAGGGTATCCCAAGATGCCATCGCATTTTGAGAGACTCGAACCAGGAACCGGTTACAGTTATAAAAGTTACAGTTACAAAAAAAAAGTGTAAAAAAAAAAAAAACACAAACAAAAATTAAAAAAAATAGTTGTCGTTTTATTGTTCTCTCTCTCTCTATTCTCTCTCTGGTGTTCTGCTCTTTTTTACTGTATTCTATTCTGCAATGTTTTATTGTTATTATGTTTTATCATGTTTGCTTTTCAGGTATGCAATTTTTTATACTTTACCGTTTACTGTGCTTTATTGTTAACCATTTTTTTGTCTTCAGGTACGCCATTCACGACTTTGAGTGGTTATACCAGAATGATGCCTGCAGGTTTAGGTATCATCTTGGTATCATTCTTTTTAGCCAGCGGTCGGCTTTCATGTAAAAGCAATCCTAGCGGCTAATTAGCCTCTAGACTGCTTTTACAAGCAGTGGGAGGGAATGACCCCCCCCACCGTCTTCCGTGTTTTTCTCTGGCTCTCCTGTCTCAACAGGGAACCTGAGAATGCAGCCGGTGATTCAGCCAGCTGACCATAGAGCTGATCAGAGACCAGAGTGGCTCCAAACATCTCTATGGCCTAAGAAACCGGAAGCTACGAGCATTTTATGACTTAGATTTCGCCGGATGTAAATAGCGCCATTGGGAAATTGGGGAAGCATTTTATCACACCGATCTTGGTGTGGTCAGATGCTTTGAGGGCAGAGGAGAGATCTAGGGTCTAATAGACCCCAATTTTTTCAAAAAAGAGTACCTGTCACTACCTATTGCTATCATAGGGGATATTTACATTCCCTGAGATAACAATAAAAATGATTTAAAAAAAAAAAAATGAAAGGAACAGTTTAAAAATAAGATAGAAAAGCAAAAAAAAATAAAGAAAAAAAATAAATAAATAAAAAGCACCCCTGTCCCCCCTGCTCTCGCGCTAATGCGAACGCAAGCGGCGGTCTGGCGTCAAACGTAAACAACAATTGCACCATGCATGTGAGGTATCACCGCGAAGGTCAGATCGAGGGCAGTAATTTTAGCAGTAGACCTCCTCTGTAAATCTAAAGTGGTAACCTGTAAAGGCTTTTAAAGGGTATTAAAAATGTATTAATTTTGTTGCCACTGCACGTTTGTGCGCAATTTTAAAGCATGTCATGTTTGGTATCCATGTACTCGGCCTAAGATCATCTTTTTTATTTCATCAAACATTTGGGCAATATAGTGTGTTTTAGTGCATTAAAATTTAAAAAAGTGTGTTTTTTCCCAAAAAAATGCGTTTATAAATCGCTGCGCAAATACTGTGTGAAAAAAAAAATGAAACACCCACCATTTTAATCTGTAGGGCATTTGCTTTAAAATAATATATAATGTTTGGGGGTTCAAAGTAATTTTCTTGCAAAAAAAAAAAATTTTTTCATGTAATCAAAAAGTGTCAGAAAGGGCTTTGTCTTCAAGTGGTTAGAAGAGTGGGTGATGTGTGACATAAGCTTCTAAATGTTGTGCATAAAATGCCAGGACAGTTCAAACCCCCCCCAAATGACCCCATTTTGGAAAGTAGACACCCCAAGCTATTTGCTGAGAGGCATGTCGAGTCCATGGAATATTTTATATTGTGACACAAGTTGCGGGAAAGAGACAAATTTTTTTTTTTTTTGCACAAAGTTGTCACTAAATGTTATATTGCTCAAACATGCCATGGGAATATGTGAAATTACACCCCAAAATAAATTCTGTTGCTTCTCCTGAGTACGGGGATACCACATGTGTGGGACTTTTTGGGAGCCTAGCCGCGCATGGGACCCCGAAAACCAAGCACCGCCTTCAGGCTTTCTAAGGCCGTAAATTTTTGATTTCACTCCTCACTACCTATCACAGTTTCGGAGGCCATGGAATGCCCAGGTGGCACAACCCCCCCCCAAATTACCCCATGTTGGAAAGTAGACACCCCAAGCTATTTGCTGAGAGGTATAGTGAGTATTTTGCAGACCTCACTTTTTGTCACAAACTTTTGAAAATTGAAAAAAGAAAAAAAAAAAATTTTTTCTGGTCTTTCTTCATTTTCAAAAACAAATGAGAGCTGCAAAATACTCACCATGCCTCTCAGCAAATAGCTTGGGGTGTCTACTTTCCAAAATGGGGTCATTTGGGGGGTTTGTGCCATCTTGGCATTTTATGGCCTTCAAAACTGTGATAGGTAGTGAGGAGTAAAATCAAAAATGTATGCCCTTAGAAATCCTGAAGGTGGTGCTGGGTTTTCGGGGCCCCGTACGCGGCTAGGCTCCCAAAAAGTGCCACACATGTGGTATCCCCATACTCAGGAGAAGCAGCTGAATGTATTTTGGGGTGCAATTCCACATATGCCCATGGCCTGTGTGAGCAATATATCATTTAGTGACAACTTTTTGCAATTTTTTTTTTCTTTTTTTTGTCATTATTCAATCACTTGGGACAAAAAAAATAAATATTCAATGGGCTCAACATGCCTCTCAGCAATTTCCTTGGGGTGTCTACTTTCCAAAATGGGGTCATTTGGGGGGGTTTTGTACTGCCCTGCCATTTTAGCACCTCAAGAAATGACATAGGCAGTCAGAAACTAAAAGCTGTGTAAATTCCAGAAAATGTACCCTAGTTTGTAGACGCTATAACTTTTGCGCAAACCAATAAATATACGCTTATTGACATTTTTTTTACCAAAGACATGTGGCCGAATACATTTTGGCCTAAATGTATGACTAAAATTTAGTTTATTGGATTTTTTTTATAACAAAAAGTAGAAAATATCATTTTTTTTCAAAATTTTCAGTCTTTTTCCGTTTATAGCGCAAAAAATAAAAACAGCAGAGGTGATCAAATACCAAAAAAAAAAGCTCTATTTGTGGGAAGAAAAGGACGCAAATTTTGTTTGGGTAGAGCATTGCATGACCGCGCAATTAGCAGTTAAAGCGACGCAGTGCCGAATTGTAAAAAGTGCTCTGGTCAGGAAGGGGGTAAATCCTTCCGGGGCTGAAGTGGTTAAAAAGAATTTGGGGACCTGGATTCTGTCACAGGGGACATGTATCCATGCAAAAAAAGTTTTAAAAACGGCCTTTTTTGGGAGCAGTGATTTTAATAATGCTTAAAGTGAAATATTCCTTTAAATTTCGTACCTGGGGGGTGTCTATAGTATGCCTTTAAAGTGGCGCATGTTTCCCGTGTTTAAAACAATCTGACAGCAAAAGGACATTTCTAAAGGAAAAAAAGTAATTTAAAACTACTCATGGCTATAATGAATTGTTGGTACGGCAATACACATAAAAGTTCATTGATAAAAACATCATTGGATTCCCCCATAGGGGAACCCTGTACGAAAATTTAAGAAAAAAATGCGTGGGGGTCCCCCCAAATTCCATACCAGGCCCTTCAGGTCTGGTATGGATATTAAGGGGAACCCCACACCCAAAAGTAAAGTAAAAAACTGGTGTGGGGGTCCCCCTCAAAATCCATACCAGACCCTTCAGGTCTGGTATGGATTTTTAGGGGAATCCCATGCCAAAATTAAAAAAAAATGGCATGGCATCCCTCAAAAATCCATAGCAGACCCTTATCCGAGCACACAACCTGGCAGGCCACAGGAAAAGAGGGGGGATGAGAGAGCGGCACCCCCCCTCCTGAACCATACCAGGCCACATGCCCTCAACATTGGGAGAGTGCTTTGGGGTAGCCCCCCAAAGCATCTTGTCCCCATATTGATGGGGAAAAGGGCCTCACCCCCACAACCCTTGCCTGGTGGTTGTGGGGGTCTTCCCCCATTTCTTCCTCTATTTTCTTCTGCTTCTTCCTCTGGTCTTCTCGTCCGGCATGTTCCTCCAGCTTCTTATTCTCCGCTTCATCCTCCGATCCGCCTCAGTGGGGGTTTCCCGCTGTGTGATGCTTCTGTTCAGATGACAGCTATTATATAACGGAGGGCGGGGCCACCCGGTGACCCCGCCCTCCTCTGACACACAGGGACTTTCCTATGGTTTTCCCTGTGATGTCAGAGGGGGCGGGGTCAAGAAGAACAAGATGGAGGAAGAAGAAGAACACAGACGGAAGACCAGAAGAAGATGGAAGAAGAAGCCGGGAAAAAAGAAGACATTAATAAAGGAATTTAAATTTAAAGGAAACCGTTTATTGCCTTTTTTTACATTTTTTGACACTGTTTTGTGAAATGGTAGGGGTACATTTGTACCCCATTATCAATTCACACGGGGGGTGGGATCTGGGGGTCCCCTTGTTAAAGGGGGCTTCAAGATTCCGATAAGCCCCCGCCCGCCAAACCCCATAACCACCGGGCAAGGGTTGTGGGGATGAGGCCCTTCTCCCCATCAACATGTGGACAAGGTGCTTTGGGGGCTACCCTAAAGCACCCTCCCAATGTTGAGGGCATGTGGCCTTGTACGGTTCAGGAGGGTAGGCGCTCTCTCGTCCTCCCTCTTTTCCTGTGGCCTGCCAGGTTGTGTGCTCGGATAAGGGTCTGGTATGGAATTTGGGGGAACCCCGACGCATTTTTTTTAAATTTTGGTTTTGGAGTTCCCCTGTGGGGGAATCCCATGCTGTTTTTATCAATGAACTTTTATGTGTATTGCCAGGACCGACAATTTATTATAGCCACGAGTAGTTTTAAATGACTTTTTTTCCTTTAGAAATGTCATTTTGCTGTCAGACTGTTCTAAACACGGGAAACATGCGCCACTTTACAGGCATACTATAGACACCCCCCAGGTATGAAATTTAAAGGAATATTACACTTTTCTTCAAATATCTTTTTATTAAAGGTTTTCCAAAAAAAAATAATTCACAATATTATACCATACAGAGTATTTTCAGAAATGGTATGACAAATCTACAAGGTCATTAACATATCCCCATAAGCTTTTAAATTAAAATTGCAGCTTATGTCTAAACAATCGTAGATTGATTATAATCAAACAACCATATTGACAATCAATGTAATGAATTGGAGAATATTTATCTCAAACTATAAAGAAAAAAGTAAAAGAAAAGAAAACATTATTAATGAAGGAGGTAGGGACTCTGGCTCCCTATTGCATATTAAAGAAAAAGAACAAGGAGAAAGAAAGTATACATATACAGTTTTTATGTAATTTTTCTGAAACTAATCCAAGGATCCCATTGTTTATATAAACGAAGTGTGTTTCCCTGTATATTTGCCATAATCTGTTCATATTTAAAAGCTTCGTCAACTTTCCTAATGACATCACTAATATTCGGTGAACTGCTAGATTTCCATTTGCTAGTGATTGTCAATCTGGCTGGCATCAGAATTTGTATCACCATTGGCATAAGAGCAGGAGGGTATTGGTCTATGTTTATGCTTAAAATGGCTAATTCTGCTTCACCTTTCCTAATAAAACCTGTAATTTTTTATATTAATTTAAATATTGCTCTCCAAAAACTCCACAGGTTGGGGCACTCCCATATCATGTGGAGAAGAGTACCTACTTTACCGCATCCTCGCCAACATTCATTAGAGCTATTGTTGGAAAATATTGCAGTTAGATAGGGGGTATAGTACCATCTAAGTAGTAGTTTTTGGGCTGTCTCCCAGTGTGCTGTAGATTTCGTGAAACAGTTGTTAGATTTAATAGCTTCCAGCCATTGTTTTTCTGAAAAGGTCGTAGAGAGTTCTGACTCCCATTTTTGGTGTGCTGGCAATTTAATGTATGAATCTTTTTGTTGTATTAAGGTGTAGAATAAGGAAATTCCTTTCTTTGAGGTAGATTTGTCGTTCCAGTATGCCCATGCCTTATGTGGAATTCTAATAGGTTGCACCTGGTGAGATTTCAAGAATGTTGTGATTCTTATGTACATGTAGTAATCAGAAGTAGGAAGAGAGTATTTTTGGGCTAGTGTGTTGAAGGGAATGATTTTTCCTCGGTCAAACATATCCGAGATTAGGGTTATTCCTTTATGTTCCCACTGTGTTGTTTTTAGATCTCTAATATGTGTGCAAATTGAATTAAGTGGGGTGGGAATTTCCGTAAGGTCAGTGTTGTGTCTTATTTCAGAACAGAATTTCTTCCATGTATCTAGTACTAGTTGTATGGTGGGATAATTAGATTTGAGGTGAGTATTTGAAAAAGAGTTTGCTAGCAGTGTGGATCTCAAGGAATTAGGGTTTGACCAGGCTTGTTCTATAGTAGCCCAATGTTTAGAGTAATGTATTTGGAACCAATATTTAGTTTGATCCAGTATACTTGCAGCGAAGTAGTCTCTTAAAATTGGGAGCCCCATTCCACCTACCTTTCTATGTCTCGAAAGAGAAGACTGAGAGCATCTCGGTTTTTTGTCTGCCCATACAAATTTATGTAGCTGCGACTGGGCTATTGTAAAAAAATTTGCTGGAATAGAGATTGGAAGAGCTCTGAAATAATACAGTATTTTTGGTAGAATAAGCATTTTGTATGCCGCCAGTCTTCCCATCCAAGACAAACAAAAGGACTTTAATCTAGTAAGTTCTGGTTGGATAGAGGAAATGAATGGAACCAGGTTCACTTTAAATAGATTGCTGCTTGGTGTCGTCAGTTTGATCCCTAAGTATTGGATAGGTTTGTCAGCCCATGGATATGGAAAGCGTGATGAAAGGGATTGGCTGAGTTTTTCTTCTATGTTTATGGCAAGTAGGTTAGATTTTGATGCGTTTACTTTTAGTATGAAATTTGATTAAAATAGTTCAAAATATTGTGTACCGTTTGTAAGGAGGTGTTGGGATTGGAAAGAGATATAATCACATCATCTGCGAAAAGGGAGATGGTGTGTGCTTCCTTGGAGATTGTAATACCTGAAATTTCTGGGTGTGATCTAATTTTTTCGGCTAGGGGTTCCATTAATAAAGCAAAAATGAGGGGGGATAGGGGGCAGCCCTGTCTTGTCCCATTGGTAATATTGAAGCTATCCGAGAACATTCCTTCTGTATATACCATTGCAGAGGGGTTAGTATATAGTGCTAAAATGGCTGAGTTTATTTTCCCTGAGATGCCAAATTTGTCTAAAACGAGTTTCAGATATCCCCAGTGGATCCTATCAAAGGCCTTCTCCGCATCTAATGATAGAAGCAGAGAAGGAGTGCCCGAGGATTCCGCTGTGTGAAGTAGGTTAACAATTCTTTGTGTTGCATCTGGTGCCTGGCGGCCTGGGATAAACCCAACTTGGTCATGCTTAACTAAGGTGGGCAAGAATTGTGCCAGTCTGTTGGCTAGAATCTTTGCATAAATCTTCAGATCTACACAAGGATATAGGCCTGAAGTTTTGTGGAGTGTCAAGAGATTTCCCAGGTTTGGGTAAAGTCACAATTGTGGCGGTTAACATTTCTGAAGGGAATGAAGATGTAGATATGGCTGATGCCTATACATTTAATAAATGTGGGCCTAGTATGGAGTGGAATGTCCGGTAGTATTCTGATGAAAAACCATCTGGGCCTGGGGATTTGTTGTTGGGGAGAGATAGTATTGTTTTATTTAGTTCAGACATAGAGATTGGTGCGTTAATAGATTGTAATTGGTCTAAATTCAGTTTGGGCATTGAGATAGAGTCCAAAAATGTCTGAATCATCTCAGATAATGGTTTGTGGGTTGTAGTGTCATCTTTTAGATTGTAGAGATTATTATAGTAGTCCCTGAAAGCATTAGCAATATCTTTTGGGTTGGATAGTCTAATGCCTGTACTTGGGTGATAGATAAATGGAATTTTTTGTTTGATGGTTTTTTCATTTACTTGATTTGCTAGTAGTTTACCTGCTTTGTTACCATGGATGTAGTAATGTGCTTTCCATTTTTGAACCGTATGTTTGTGTTGGGAGATAAGTATCAGTCTAAGATCATGTCTGAGTTGATCTAGTTGTGAGCTAGTTTTAGGATCTGGAGCTTTTTTATTTACTGATTCTAGGTTTTTTATTTGAAAGAGTAGATCATTCAATTTTTTGTTTCTTTGCTTTTTAGATACACTGCTCATTTTCATGAAAATACCTCTTATGTAAGCTTTATGACAGTTCCACACTGTAAAGGGATCTGGCACCGATCCGGCATTAGTATTGAAGAACTCGTGTAGTTCTTTAGTTATGGTATGCTTATGGTCTGGATGTGTAAAAAGAAAGGTATCGTTTTTCCATCTGTTTGCCCTTGTCTCAGTGCTCCACCATAATAGAGACCGGAGCGTGGTCTGACCATGTAATATTGTGTACATTGGACTGACTAATGTTCTGTAGCAGAAATTTATCCACCAAAAAGAAAATAAATTCTTGAATAAGTGCGATGCACACTCGAGAAGTAGGAATAATCCCGCTCTGTCGAGTGTTGACATTGCCACACGTCGTGTAGACTTTCTGAGGCCATGAAGCGCGAAAGGGTCACTCTTTCCCGAATTTTAGGGGTCTCGGCCAAGACATCTAAAGTTTTGTTTGGTAAAGCATTGAAATCTCCACAAATTATGGTGTACCCCTTTTGCACTGCACGTACTCGTTTCCAAATTCTGTTTAAAAAAGAGATTTGTTTCACATTAGGTAAGTAGACATTTACTATAGTGTATACTGTGTTGTTTACCTCACCAACCAGTATAATAAATCTACCCATGTCATCTACCTCCTTGTAGATCTGATGAAAGGAAATAGTGTCTTTGATGAGAAAAGCTACCCCCCTCTTTTTCTTTGGAGCATTGGAACAAATAATTGTTGGAAAGTTTTGATGGGAACATTTCGGAGGTTTGGATACGGAAAAATGAGTCTCTTGAAGACAAAGAATGTCACTTTGCAGGAGTCAAGCTTCTTTCCAAAGCATTGACCTTTTTTGTGGGCTGTTCAGTCCGCGAACATTAAAGGAAGAGATTTTAAACCCCATGTTGTTAATCTTGAAGAATGGGTATGATAACTTTCCTTGGATTATTAGCCTTGTTGAAAGGTAAACTGAAGTAAGATTTCTTGTAGAAGAGTTATTTTAACAGTGAACCAGAGTCCATGAGTTGTGAAGCTGTTAAGGTATTGTCTCAGAGATTAATACAACAAAAATGAAAAATCTCCAATTAAAAGTAAAGAAAAAGAAAGTTAATAAAAAATTTTAACGATTCAACTGAATCTATTGGGATAATATCCCGTAACTTCTCAAGAGCGAAAAGAGAACCAAATAAAGTTCCACGGGTGCACCGGAGCACAACTTTGTATATTGGTGGTTATGTATAGCTTGAGCCTCAGTCAATTGCATCTTGTGGCCAGATGGGGGAATGTGGACGGGGTGATGAGGCACTTGATGGTGGGTCCTCTTGTCTAGAATGTCCCAGTCCTTCAGTAACCATATGCCATCTTCCACTGACTGGATTGGGAACGTTTTTCCCATCTTTTGTAATTAGCAGTTTTGCTGGATAGGCCCATCTATAGGCGATGTGGTGATTTCTCAATGGTTTGGTGATGGTGGCCAAATTCTTCCGTCTTTGCATTGTATATGCTGACAAATCAGTAAAGAAGGAGAGGCCTTGGATGCATGGTAATGTGTTGTCAGGGTTTCTCATGCATTGAAGAAATTTCTCTTTAGTTTGGTAGAAGTGGATCCTTGCAATTGTATCTCTTGGCAGATGATCAGGTAAATGCTTAGGTTTCGGCAGTCTATGGATCCTATCGATAGAGAGATCTGTCACTGAAGCATTAGGAAGCATTTCTTGTAGGATGTTCTGAAAGTAAGCGTTTAAATCTGGTGGTTTTACCGACTCGGGTATCCCCCTGATTTTGATGTTATTTCTTCTCGAACAATCTTCGAGGTCGGCCATTTTGGACTTTAATTGATGTATTTCGTCGTCTTTCTCATTGGGCATCAATCACTTCATTTATGGCACCCGCAAATTCTCCCATTTTGTGTTCAATATGGGTAACCCTGTTATTGACAGCTTTAATTTCTGTTTTAAAATGACTGGTAAGGGTTAATATGTCCGCATGCAAGGTGCTACGGAGGGACACTAACATGTCCTTTAACGTTGTGTCAATTACCGACTGGTTTTTAGTAGGAAATTCCAAGATGGAGTCCTGGAGTTCCCTGGTATCATTAAGAGATGTGTCAGTTTCTTCCTCAGCCATGTTATTTCCCTGCATGTGTTGTTGTTTTGCCTTGACTGGGCTAGATGAGGAGGAAGATGTCTGGGAGTTAGTATATTTCCCCTTGTGCCCCTTGTGAGGATGAGGTATGGAGCATTGTGTGTTGCTGTTGTAGCTAGAGAGCCTGCCACGCTCTCCGCCGTTATGCTTACCGGCGCCATCTTGTGCCTGTGTGCTGCGGGGAAGCGTGTAGAAGTCCGTCATTCTGCTAATCTTCCCGGTTTCTTTCCTTTTCCTGGACATGTTCCCAGGGTGTGCCCGACCTGATGGGGGTGAAAATCGCCGCTTTTAGAGGCTCAGGAGTCGCTCAATGAGCTCCGGTGTGCCCGTGGATGACAGAGCTCTCTCACACTGTTGCCATTCACCTCGGCTGCTGGCCACGCCCCCCGGAATATTACACTTTTATTGTTTCACTTTAAACATTATTAAAATCTCTGCTCCCGAAAAAACAGCTGTTTTTAAAACTTTTTTTGCATTGATACATGTCCCCTGGGGCAGGATCGATGTCCCCAAACACTTTTTATGACAATAACTTGCATATTAATCTTTAAAATTAGCACTTTTGATTTCTCCCATAGATTTATTAAAGGGTGTTCCGTAAATCCTAGCTATTTCAGCGAACTGGCGAACAGCCAAACATGAAGCCTATCCCTACTCAAGAATGGATTGCCTATTTATAATACAGACGAACCTATCGTACCTCCATAGCGCATCTATAGAGAGCATGACACTGTCCGACCATCACTCTATCACCTTGCATCTCCCCGAAATGGTCACCTCCACCAAAACTTGGAAACTAGATGCATTTCTTCTTGCAGATCCAGGAGACCTGGCAAATCTTAGACAGGAGCTGAGCGCCTTCTTTCTCCACAATGACACACCGGATGTCTCTCCCATGACACAATGGGAGGCTCACAAATGTGTCATCAGAGACCAGTTGCTTTCGGCCTCAGCACGGAGGAAGAGAGAGCGTCAAGCTCTTGTCTTAGCATTGTCCAATAAAATACGCACCTTGGTGGCCCAACACAAATGCACATTAGCACTTACAACATCACGGGAGTTGATGGAAGCACGTACACTTCTACTATAAGAGCTTTTTAAACGTCAACGTATCATTTTAACCCGAAAACTGTTCTATGAACAGAGTAACAAACTGTGTAGTTTTTTAGCTAGAGCCACTCAACAACGCAAACTAGCCTCCACGATCCATCACATCGTGGATTCCTCGGGTAGAACATATACGAGAAACGAAGATATTGCACATCAATTCCATTCCTTCTACAGTAGTCTATACACCTTGTGTTCAGGCAACATGGATCCAGCTGCGCGGTTGAACCTTCAGGAACGAATTAAAGACTTCCTATGTAAATACAGTCCCTCTACTCTGTCGGCAGATGATTCCCAGGCCCTCGAGGCCCCCCTGATATTGGAGGAATTCCTAGAGGCACTTAAATCCATGAAACCAGGTAAAAGTCCAGGTGCATATGGTTATACAACCCTATATTATAAGATCTTCTCAGGCATCCACACTTTCTTAAAGCATTCAATTTCCTCCCCACCGATCCCTGCAGGTCAGACAGACTTCTTGAAGTTTATATCTCTGTTATCCCCAAGGAAGGGAAAGACCCCGCTAATGTTGCTAGCTATCGCCCAATATCCCTCCTAAATGTGGACATCAAGCTTTTTGCCAAAATGCTGGCAAATTGCTTCTTTCTGGATTATACAGATGCTGTTTTGACCTCACTGGGGCTCCAACACCGTATGCGGGCTTATATCTTGGTATTATATGCTAACCCCAGAGCGAGGGTTAGAGTCAATGGCCATCTGTCGGACGCCTTCTCCATCCATAATGGAACCAGGCAAGGATGCCCTCTTTCTCCCTTGCTTTAAATACTCACGCTAGAACCCCTCCTACGCTGCATCTGAGCAAACACAGATATCAAGGGTATACAAATTTGGGATCGAGAATTTAAGATTGTGGCCTTTGCTAACGACGTTCTACTTTTTCTATCTTTGCCACTAATGTCCTTACCCAATCTTCTCCAAATTCTAGAACATTTTAAACTCCTAAACCTTAAAATTTATTATTCCAAGTCCTTCGCCTTAAACGTGTCCCTACCCGCGAAACTGGCCAAACAAAGTCAACTAAATTTCCCCTTTCAGTGGAAAAAAAGGAGCTGTAACCTACCTGGGCATCCAACTCCCTGCCGACTTAACAGAACTTTATAGCAGAAACTTCCAGATGGAACTACAAAATGTACGCTGAGATCTCCAAAAATGGGATAAACCGACCATCTCCTGGTTTGGACGAGCGTTCATCCTCAAAATGACGGTCCTTCCCAGGCTGCTATACAAATTGCAAACACTACCAATCTGCTTACCACCTTCCTTTTTTGGACTTTATAAGTCCATTTGGACTTTATAGGTCCTTTGGCATAATAAACCCTCTCGGATAGGTTGGTCAAAACTAGTGTTACCTAAAGCGTACTGAGGAATTGGTCTTCCTGACCTACAACGTTACTACCGGGCAGTTCATTTAGTGCGAATCGTCGACTGGAGGGTTCATAGTCGATGTAAGGATTGGCTAGGCTCTCCAATTCGGGCACATTTCCATTCTGGCCTTATATCCAGCTTAAACACTACTTAGATGACCGGTCCGCAAACAAGGCTTTACAAAGATCCCCACAATCATGGAGTCGCTCTGCTCTTGCTCGACCCCCCCCAATGCCACGTCATTGCCATGCTCTATCCGTCATTATTTGACGATCCCTCAACACTCCTACACTCAGAACGGACCTACTGGGAGACTGCCCTGGTCTTAGAGATTGACAAAGAGAGCTGGGACGCATACATTTATCCCTAAATGTATCCGTTCAGGAGAATGGATATAAATTGAAAACCCACTGGTACAGAACCCCGGACATAAAACATAAATTTGTCCCCTCCATCCCTGACTTCTGCTGGCGATGTGGCAAAGAGCTGGGAACATTTCTTCATATTTGGTGGGATTGCCCGGCACATCAACCCTTTTGGTGTAAAGTACATGATCTAATTAAAAAAGTGTCCCTACTCCCATTAGACTTCTGCCCTGCACAGTGTCTCTTGCATCTATCTAAAATTCCAAAAAAAAATACCATAAGTCGGTTGCCATGCACATGATTAATGCTGCGAGGATGTGTATACCAGTCCATTGGCGGTCTACATCTCCCCCCTCCATTCCTGAGTGGCTTGATCGAATAAATCGTGTTGCTGAGATGGAGGAGCTGATCTATATAGCCATGGATAATATCTCCAAATTCACGGCCACATGGGATGAATGGATAACCTTACAAAAATCCCAACCATACCAAGATTTTATAAGTATTACAAATAAACTCCCAACCGGGGGAATTCTACCCCTGTCCTTAAAGATTGAAAGGGGCTCACATCCAACTGCGACACATCATAAGGCTCTGATTACTAGAAGCTGGAGAGGGTAGCTGGAGACTACCTCACCCCCCTCTCCTCATCTGTACTCCCCCTTCTTCCGCCCATCCCCGCTCTCCCCCCTTAGCCCCCCTTTTCTTCCCTTTTTTTTTGCTTTCCCTTCTCTCCCTTCCTGTCTAAAAGTCTTAGCTAGTGTTTTCCCTCTTATATCCCTCTTAGAGGTCGTACACTCTTACACATTATTACCCCATCTAACAAGCAACACACCACTTAGAGATATTTATGGTTCAATTAGTTTTTATTGATTTTAAACAGATTTATAACAAAAGAAGAAATACAACAAAAATAGAGACCAGACATGAAATCACTTGGCTTACCCAAGTGCACTAATTTATAACATTCAGACTAGTGCAATCAATTGTCAAGACCTATATACTTTACATTGTTTCATTCTCTGTAGGTCCTAAGTATGAGACATTAGTTTGTACGTCATTAAGTACCCTGGTCTAGGAAGCCCCAATGGGGATCTTCTGCTTCCGCAGATTCAGGGCACTGTGGAAAATAACTAAAATAAAAATGTGCAAACGTAACATCTGCCATAAAGTGCACAAACTTGCAAAGTGTAAGAAGTGTAGGACAAAAATAATCCTCCACTGAGGGAGGGGCGGTTATTGAAATAGATTGCATTTATATAGGTCTTATAAATTCTGGAAGAAGAAGTTAGAAGTAAGAAAAGAAAAGAGAAAGAGGAGAGAACAGAAATATTCAGTAGAAGAACAAGAACAAAAAGGAAAAAAAAGGGGGGGAGGGAAGGGGGAGACAGCGAGCCTCACTCTGTGGAACAAACCAGAAATGGGGTTCAGCCCACGTTTTACTGGTATACCATGTGTGACCATTAGGGGGGGTTCGTATTTTTCAATCTCTGTTTAAGTTTGTCTGAAGTGGAGTAATGCCTCCAGACACTCCAGATGTATGAAAATTTAGCTTGTTTGTCCAGGATATTGGCCTGCATTTCCTCCATTAGCATTATATTGTTTATTTCATTGACCCATTCCGCAACAGAGGGGGAGTTGGTAGATTTCCAGTGTCTGGGAATGAGCTGTCTTCCTGCACTCATAAAAAACTTCAAAAGACTATTTTTCTGTGGTTTTACGGCTCCGGGGAAAATAGACAGGAGGGCAATGACGGGGGAAGGCATAAGGGGTTTATCATAGATCTCTGAATAAATGTGAAAAATCTGTGTCCAAAATGGTAAAAGCCTATCGCATTCCCACCAGATGTGCAAATAAGTACCTCTCTTGGAGTTGCATCTCCAGCACGTATCTGAATTGGCCGGGAACATCATCCTGAGTGTTGTGGGGACCCGGTACCACCTTGAAAGGACTTTATAGTTCTTCTCGTGCATATAGCTCGAGATCGAGGTCTTGCTTGTAAAAAGAAAGGCCTTCCTCCAGTCCGCCTCAGATATATCAATTCCGACCTCTGCTGACCATTTTGTTGTGTAAGTAGGAAGGGCATCGTGTATGTGTTCTGAGATTTGTTTGTGTATAAGTGATAAGGGGTGTCTTGGGGTTTCCGGTAAGATGCATAGTTGTTCAAATCCTGTTAAAGGTCTATGAGTTAAGTTAGAGTTGTGTAGTTGTTTGCAGTATTCGTTTAAATGTCTGCGGGTGAGCCAGGTCACCCTAGAGGTTGTATCTGTGGGGGCCGAAGCAAATGTACCTAAGGTGGGGTCTACAAATTATCGTGCAGTGGGCCAATGCTCTCTAGAATAGTTGTCTATGGAGTTTATGGAGTGGCCCTCCGGAAATTTAGGGTTATCAAACAAAGGGGTGAGTGGGCTGGGTTCCGAGGATAGAGCATAGGTGAGTTTCCTACGATACCAGATCGTCAAGGCGTCTCTCGTGAGGGGGGACAATGCCGCTATCGATTTGAATGAGCGGTCGTATCCCCATAGGAGGGCTCTGAGGTCATGTATGGCTAGGTCTTGCTCCACAAATGTGGTAGCTTTGGTCATGGGTCGAGGAAACCACTCAAGGATACGGGAGATTACTGTAGATGTGTGATATAGCTCAAAGTCAGGTAAACCCAGCCCACCTTTTATAATGGGGGAGGTCAGGAGTTTATGCTTCAGCCTCGGGTGTCTGCCCTTCCAAACAAAATGGATAGCCATTGATCTTAGGGAGCGGAAAAAGGCAGGGGGGAGGACTATGGGGAGGGCCTGAAACAAGTATAGGAGTTTGGGAAGGATGTCCATTTTTAGTGTATTGATACGGCCCATCCAAGATACCGCTAACTCTGTTCGTTCTTCCGATAAATGTCTGAGCTTTAGAAGGAGGGGGCTAAAGTTCAGGGCATAAATATCCGAAAATTTTTTCGGGATGGCTGTACCTAGATAGGAAATGGAGTTCTGTTTCCATTGAAATGAAAAGTTTGATTGGAGGGTTGAGAGTGTGGGTTGTGATAAAGATATGTTTAGGGCCTCAGTCTTGGAGATGTTTAATTTATAGTTACTAAAGCGACCGAATCTGTCTATCTCTGTTAGTATAGAGGGTATGGATATGTGGGGTTTGGTTACGTACAGGAGTAGGTCATCGGCGTAAAGAGAGAGTTTATAGTGAGATGAAGGGGTCTGGATGCCTTGTATGTTGGGGTTCGATCTAATGGCTTGGGCAAGGTGTTCTATGACTAGGGCAAACAGGAGAGGGGAAAGGGGGCAGCCCTGCCTAGTGCCGTTAGTGATCGTAAAATTCTGTGATTGGGTGCCGTTCACTAGGACAGTAGCTGAGGGTCTAGAGTAAAGAGCCATGATGCGTGCTAACATTTTCGGGCCAAGGCCTATTTGGGAGAGGGTGGATTGGAGAAAAGACCAGCTGACCCTATCAAAGGCCTTCTCTGCGTCACAAGAGAGAAGGCAGGTTGGTATACGGTGGCGCTGGGCAAGAGTGATTAAGTGTATGGTCTTGGTGGTGTTGTCCCTGGCCTCTCGGCCTGGGACAAAACCAACCTGATCTTTATGTATTAAATTTGGTAGTAGGGGGGAGAGACGGTTAGCAAGTATTTTGGCGTATAACTTTAAATCAATATTTAAGAGAGATATCGGTCTATAGTTGGAACATATGGACGAGTCTTTTCCAGTCTTAGGGATGACCACTATTTGGGCTTGAAGGCTAGATGTGGAGAAAGCAATATTATCTTCTAGAGAGTTAAAAGCTCTCGCTAATAAGGGGGAGAGTTGTGTCGCAAAGATTTTATAGAAACGGGAAGAGAACCCGTCAGGTCCAGGGCTCTTACCATTCTTGAGGTTTTTAATGGCAGAGAGGAATTCCGTATCGGATAAGGACTCCTCTAGGTCTTGTGAATCTGATGTAGGGAGAGTTGGAAGGGCTGTCTCTTGAATGTAAGAAGCTAGGTCAGGTGGTGAGGATGAGGATAGGGGAGTCTGGGGGGTAAGGTTATACAGAGCTGAGTAGTACTGGCGGAATTCTTCAGCAATGGCCGAGTTCTGCCTGATTTTGCCTGTAGTGGGAGAATTTATGAATGGGATGGGTGTTCTCTTTTGGCGGGGTTGAAGGGTGGATGCGAGATGTCTACCGCACTTGTTGGCTTGAGAATAATAAGTGAATCTGCCTTTGTCCCTAGCTATGAGAGATTTCTCTGCATAGATGCACAGGAGGTCTCTCCTGGCATTGGTGAGGTTAATGAGTGTCATGTCAATGGGATTTTGTTTGTGTGAGTCTTCTAGGGTGGCGATGGTGGTAAGAAGACATTTCGTGTCTGCTATGCGCGCGTGTTTAAGTCTGGAGCCGTGCTGCATAAATTTACCTCTGAGCACACATTTAAGAGCCTCCCATTTCGTGAAAGGGTTAGTGGGGTCGTGAGTGTGGTCCGCCACAAAGTGTTTAATAGTCTGTGATATATCTTGAGAGCACACCAGGTCATTTAAGAGATTGTCGTTCAATCTCCAGGACGAGTTTCGGTTGCGTGTTGGTGTGCGTCCCAAGCTAATGTGGATAGGGGCGTGGTCAGACCACAAAGAGATCCCGATAGATGCTGACGGCGAGAAGTCTAGTAAGGATTGTGAGATAAAGAGATAATCTAGTCTCCCGTAAGTGGCATGTACTGGTGAGTAAAAGGTGTAATCTTTGGTGGAAGGGTGTAACATACGCCACACATCCACCAAAGATAAGTCAGATAGGAGGGTTCTGATTTTGGTCAGAGAGGTCGGAGAGATCGAGGACTTACCGGTTGAGGAGTCAAGACGAGGTATCAAGGTGGCATTCAGGTCCCCTCCCAGGATCACGTTGACCGTACCAAACTTTTTCAGGCGGGCGATGACGGAGGAGAGGAATTGTTGCTGGTTCTGGTTAGGAGAATACACGTTAATAACAGTGTATATAATATTATTGTATGACAATTTAAGAAAGATATATCTGCCTAGCGGGTCGATATACGAATCAAGCACATCAGGAGTAAAGGATGCGTGGAAGGCTATAGAAACCCCCTTGGATTTTGCTAAGGGATTGGAGCTATGGAACCAAGTGGGGTATCTTTTATAAGGGATTTGCGGGATTTTGTCTGACCTAAAATGGGTTTCCTGTAGAAGCAGGATTTGAGTCCGCATTTTGTGGAAATGAAAAAGAATTTGTCGTCTCTTCTCAGGAACATTAAGACCCCTGCAATTTAGTGAGGAAATTTTCAAGGCGGTTTCAGATGCCATAGGAAAATTGTGTTAATGGACAAAAAAAAACGGGTAGAAGGGGGGCTCGCTGTCTTCCTAGATAAATAAAAAAAATTAGGGGAGGGGAAGGGGGACATCTAGTGGTGAGAAGAAGGAGAGAGTTGCAGTTGAGAGAATTGAAAGAGGAAAAGAAAAAGAGGAGAGAAAGAAGGAGAAAAAGAAAAAAGGGCCAATATGGCTTCACTAATGATGTTGTCAGCAACGTCTCAGCTAACATCCCGAAGGGCGCTGAATGACCTAAGTGGGGGAACAGTGGTCAACACAGGGGGGAGCCCGCACACGCCGGGCTATAGAGTTTGAAAAAAAAAACAAAAGGGAACATGATGGCTCTGTATATTAACTTAAACTGGTAACAATGAACATAACATTTCAAGGCCCTGCATGTTTAGGTAAGTTAAAGACTGTGCTGCTGACCTCCTAGGAGAGAATATCCCCTAAAGGTTTCAGATTGAATGTAATGCATACAGGGCCTTTACTCCAGCAACATGGGGTGAAAAGGAGGGAGGGGGGGGTGGGTTGGGGGAGAGGGATGAGAGAGGATGGGACAATACATGGAGTTTGAAGGGCAGTGTCCTTGAAACGGGACACCGCACGTCAAAGATAACAGGGAACATAAACTGTAGTATAAGTCCTATAGTTAGGAAGAAAAACATATTGTGTTAGTCATTTAAATGCCCCAATGAAAATGTAACCGGGGACACCGCCACCGATTAGGAACCTGTGGGAGAAATGGAACAGAGGAAAAAAAAAGATGTGAAATAATCGAGGAAAGAGTTCATCCTTCGGTCGCCGAAGAGAAGTCAGGCTTGGGTCGTTTGCTCTTCTTCGATCGTTTCTGCCAACCTGGCGCAGCTTTGAATCCTGGAGTGGCGGCATGAAGAGGCCAATCTGGGATGGAAATCTGTGGCAGTTCGAAAGTTCCCAGAAACTTAGGTAGATCACCTAGCGTGCGAAAAGTCGCAGATTTTCCTTCATGGGATGCAGACAGGTTGAAGGGGAAACCCCAGCGATATTTAATCTGCTTGGCTTGAAGGGCCCCGGTAAGAGGCTTCAGGGCTCGTCGCATGTCCAGAGTCAATTTAGATATATCAGGGAGGAGAGACACTGGGGTTTCGTTAAAGTAGATGGCAGCTTGAGCACGTGCGGCTTGCATGATGGCGTCTTTGACTGCATAGAAGTGTACTCTGCAGATCACATCTCTGGGGTGTTCCAGGTTTGGATTTTTAGGGCCTAGGGCTCTGTGGACCCGGTCTAGCTCCAGCGGGTCGTCCTTATCTTTCTGGAGGAGGTCATTAAAGATGGCTGTGACGGCCGGAGCAAGGTCCTTGGTTTCAACCGATTCAGGCAGACCGCGTATGCGTATGTTGTTACGTCTGGCTCTGTTCTCTTGGTCGTCTTGGTGGTACATCAATTGCTGTATCTGTAGAGTGTGCTCATGTAAAATAATATCATGCGTTTGTAGAGTGGATGCAGTTTCCTCCATGGTGTGTTCTACCTCCTCCATTCTGTGAGTGAAGTCTCTGCGGAGCTCAGACATCTCTTGTTTATATGAACGCTCCAAGCGTTGTACGTAGGCCTCAAAATCATGTCTGGTGGGGAGTGCTTTGATATATGCTTCCATGTCCCATTCTGTGTAGGATCTGTGGGATTCAGGGGAATGGCAGGCTGAGCGGGTGGATCCAGCTTCAGAATCAGGGGGAGATCGGGCCCTTTGCCTGGTTTTCATGTGTGGTGTGGAGCGCTGTGGGGCAGCTCCTTGTGAGGCAGCATGTGAGCCTGAGGTCCGGGCGGGCGCCATCTTGGACGAGGGGGGGCCGGAGTGGTTGTGGCCCAAGTGTGTAAAGAACCGGTCTATGTCCCCTTCGGGATGTGGATCGGGGGTTCGGTGCCTGTCTCCCCCACCCTTCCTCCCCATAACAGACCTGGATGGCGGTGCTGGGAAGCGCTAAGAGCCTCGTTTGTGCCGGCGTGTGCGGGAGCTCCTAAGGAGAGCGTCTTACTCCTCCATGCGTCAGGCCACGCCCCCCACTTAGAGATATTTAGACATGTTCTAATATGTTTTAGTTGAACAGAATTGTACATGTTATACTGTTCTAGGCTCATGAAGCCATTAATGTACATACTAAGTTTGTACCTTCTCAATAAAATCTTTATGCAAAAGAAATAATAAAAGAAATGCCAGGGCCAGGAAAAATAGACCAATATTAAATCCAAAGAAACTAACATCATGAGGGAATGGTTTAGGCTGTATCGCTGTAGCAGCAAAAAACAAAAACAGAACTTCAAATCCACACCATCTGAAAAGGTAAACGTATGGCCAATAAGTCCTTCAAAAATCAAAAAAATGCCAATAAAAGCTAAGTAGGCAAACACGAGTACATACCAGACCAGATAGGATTATAGGATATGAATGAATCCACACCTGATTGTGACGTGCATATAAGGCTACCATTTTAAGTTAGTTTCTTTGGGTTTAATATTGGTCCAATTTCCTGGCCCTGGCATTTCTTATATATACTAATTACAATTATCAGGTGAGATTAATGCTGATATCTCTCCTGAATATCATCTTTTGTGAACCGTTTTGTAAGCAGCTATCCCCAATGCTATCTTTCTACATATATTTTTTAGGTTGCACTCGATTATCGCTAAGCACAACATAAGCTAAAACTTAAGATCCCAATCATATTTCATTGATACAATCTCTATTTCATGCTAAGGTAGGCCCATATGGGATTTTTGTGCTTTGCAATTGCACAATACTATGATGTTGTGGTGTTGGTTGTCTCATTACTGTGTATAGCCTATGTTCTTTTGTTCCCCTTATGTTCATTTAATTTTGGCACTGCACTTTTTCTTTTTGGTGCTTTTATATAGATACATGTTTATAGTCTTCTGTCTGTCGCATCCCCACATATTGCCTGCTGCGCACATTGCATGCCCTGCGTTTGGCCGCCCCTGGGTGCAGTCTTGTGGTTCTACGCATTTTTTGAAAATTTCTACCTATGCTGTACATTATTATAACTGTTATAAATACTTATTGGCTCTTTCTCACCTTAGAATGTTTATCAAGCGCCTGAAGAAGCGATTTTCACAAAAGTGTAAAGCTTATTTGAATGGTATTACCTATTACAGTCATAAATTTCTTTTATGGCATGGTTCTGACATCCATGATCCACATTGGAGAGGTTTAGTTGCTATTGCAATTATTTTGCAGTATTTTAAAATGCTTTTTTTCTCTACGTAATAATTGTTAATAAAAAGTTATTGTTTATTTTCTATGATTGCTGGAAAGTCTATTTTTTCACTTTCTTTATATAACCAATTTAGGTAGGCAATGAATTCTTGGTAGGAAAGCTGTCATGAAATCTTGGGCATATTGGTGAAGTTGTGCAGGTTGGATAACTTCAGGTATGCCACGCATTTTCACATTGTTCCCAAGTGATCTGTCCTTGAGGTCGGCAACTTTAAGCTTTAAGCCAGGTCACTTCCTCAGACTGGTCATTGTGTGCATCTACTAGTGTGTTATAGGAAGACGCATATTCACCTATCTTTTTTTCAACATGGTCAATTCTGCCTCCTAGTTCCCCCACTTCAGCTTTGAAGTTTCTCATGCATTCCATCATATCTGCATGGAGGGAACTGCGCAGGGAGACCACCATGTCTTTTAATGTAGTGTCAGAGGTGGGCTGGTTGGCAGTAGGGAAAGAGTTATTTTGTCTGCCAGCTCCCTCGTGTCCTCCATGGAACCCTGGCATGCACTCACCTTAGTGCTGTGAGAATCAGCAGCCATGCGGGTCTTGGACTTCACTGAGCTGTAGGAGAGAGGTGTAGAGGCGTCAGAAAAATGCTGATTTGAGCCCTCTCTCAATCTCAGGCTCGGTGTGACAGAGAGAGATCCACCTGTGGGACAGCAGCCATCGGTGTCATCTTAGAATGTGCTGCGGCCTTTAGGAGGAAAGAAATCTCGTAATTTGTTTGGGTGTGAGGAGTTTGTCCACTTGTGGGTCATCTCCGGGTGTTGTGCAGTACTATAGCCAGGTGCTGGTGCTGGTGGTGTCAGTCTGAATCACCTGGGAATGCTCGTATTCCCATCGCTGGAGCAGAGCTATCAGGTCAGCTGTCCATACAGCAGTGCGGTAGCCACACCCACTCCACCTAATGTGTTTATTCATTGTCTCACTTTGTCTTGGTCATTACTATGTGGAACAAATGATGACAATGCTGTTTGTCTTGTTGTGTTGTGTTATCTTTCAAAATTGTTCAATAAAAATTATTGAAACATAAATTTAAAGAGTCCTTTTTAATTTTACAATTCCTTATGTATTGCCTAGTCAACAGGTCACAAAACAAAATAACTTGAAAGCAAATTATTAACTTTATGTACATATACTTAACAGTAGGGATGAGCCGAACACCCCCCGGTTCGGTTCGCACCAGAACCCGCGAACGGACCGCAAGTTCGCACGAACGTTAGAACCCCATTGACGTCTATGGGACTCGAACGTTCGAAATCAAAAGTGCTCATTTTAAAGGCTAATTTGCATGGTATTGTCCTAAAAAGGGTTTGGGGACCCGGGTCCTACCCCAGGGGACATGTATCAATGCAAAAAAAACTTTTAAAAACGGCCGTTTTTTCGGGAGCAGTGATTTTAATGATGCTTAAAGTAAAAAAAAAAAAGTGAAATATTCCTTTAAATATCGTACCTGGGGGGTGTCTATAGTATGCCTGTAAAGTGACGCGTGTTTCCCATGTTTAGAACAGTCCCTGAACCAAATGTCATTTTTAAAGGAAAAAATCTCATTTAAAACTGCTTGCGGGTTTAATGTCATGTCGGGTCATGGCAATATGGATGAAAATCAGTGAGACAAACGGCATGGGTACCCCCCAGTCCATTACCAGGCCCTTTGGGTCTTGTATGGATATTAAGGGGAACCCCGCACCCAAATTAAAATAAGGAAAGGTCCCTATATACTCTGAACAGCAGTATTCAGGCGGTGCAAACAAGACAGGGACTGTAGGTTTGTTGTTAAGTAGAATCTGTTTGTAATTTTGAACATTTTTAATGTGTTTAGCTCCAGCCAAAAAATCTTTTCTAAGCTTTTTGGAAAACATAGGGAAGGGTTATCACCCCTGTGACATTTGTTTTGCGTCTTTCCTCCTCTTCAGAAGATTTCACCTCACTTTTTTGTCCCAATGAAAAATGTTTTTTGAAAATTTGGGTTTTTTTGTGGAACAAGGATTGGAAAGCATCAGTGGAAAGGAGAAATTGTTTTCCCATATTAACTCTTACAGGAGAGAATTTCCCTTCCTTAGGGGTAGATTTCATCTCATTTCCTGTTGTCTCCTTCCGTTTGCAAGTAGGAGTCGTTTGTAAGTTAGATGTTTGAAAGTAGGGTCCTGCCCTATATACTCAGCAGAAATTTGGGCCTTAGGTGTTGCTGTGGCCAAAACACTGTAAGCCCTCACAGGGCCCTGCTGTGAAATATTAGATCAAGAATTGTAATTACATGCCCCTGTTGAACAGGAGCTGAAAAATTAGGCCTTAGGCACTGGTGCTGGTGCCACAACACTGCAACCCCTCACAGACACTCTAGTTGGAACGCAGGAACGAGCCCTGCTGCAAAGTATTGCATCAAAAATTGTAATTACACGCCCCTGTTAGACAGGGGCAGAAAAATTGGGCCTTAGGCACTGGTGCTGGTGCCACAACACTGCAACCCCTCACAGACACTCTAGTTGGAACGCAGGAACGAGCCCTGCTGCAAAGTATTGCATCAAAAATTGTAATTACACGCCCCTGTTAGACAGGGGCAGAAAAATTGGGTCTTAGGCACTGGTGCTGGTGCCACAACACTGCAACCCCTCACAGACACTCTAGTTGAAACGCAGGAACAAGCCCTGCTGCAAAGTATTGCATCAAAAATTGTAATTACACGCCCCTGTTAAACAGGGGCTGAAAAATTGTGCCTTAGGCACTGGTGGTGGCGCCCAGAACCAAAAATGTTCTTACAAGCTATCAGCGTGATGATTGAGGAGGAAGAGGATAATTACTCAGGGATAGTCACTCAGCATCAGCATAGGCAGTCTTTGAAGGGATCTGAGATTTCAAAAAAAATTATTCGGTTACATCTGCATCAGGTGCTTGGTAGCTGGTGGTGATCCAAGACTGATTCATTTTTATGAAGGTCAGCCGATCGACCGAGTCGGTGGACAGACGCACCCTGTGATCGGTTACCACGCCTCCAGCAGCACTGAATGTGCGTTCCGAAAGAACGCTGGATGCAGGACAGGCCAGTAGCTCAATTGCATACTGTGCAAGCTCTGGCCAGTGATCCATCCTCAAGACCCAGTAACCCAGAGGATTTTCGGTGGGAAAGGTGTCCAAGTCTGATCTTGCCCCTAGGTATTCCTGCACCATGTAAAACAGACGCTGGCGATGGTTGCTGGAACCGATCATACCTTGGGGCTGCGGACCAAAAAATTGTCTGAACGCATCGGTCAGACGGCCACCTTCTCCACCGCTCCTTCTTTGACTGACCGAAGCCTCAGCAACACGTTGTCCAGAAACAGGAGTTTGTAACCTCCCAGTCTCTGGGAACGCGTTGCACAGACCTTTCTGCAAGGCCTCCCGAAGATGTTTCATCCTCTGCTCCCTCTGCGATGGCAAGATAAGGTCCGCAACCTTACCCTTGTAACGTGGATCAAGGAGGGTTGCCAGCCAGTATTGGTCCTTCTCCTTGATACCACGAATACGAGGATCCTTACGCAGGCTTTGCAGGATCAGGGAGGCCATGCAGCGTAGGTTTGCTGAGGCATTCGGTCCGGAGTCCTCTGGGTCACTAAGGACAACAACGTCCGCAGCCACCTCCTCCCAGCCACGTACAAGTCCATGTGTTCCTTGGGACTGATCCCTTAAAGACTGCTGATGCTGAGTGCCAGGCTCCACCTCCATACTGACACAATCTTCCTCCTCCTCCTCCTCCTCCTCCTCGTCCTCTTCCTGTGTGATCGGCGGGCACGCAGGAACACTGTCTGGATAAAGGGGGCCTTGAGAGCTAAGGAAGTCCTCCTCTTCCTGCCTCTGTTCTGCCTCAAGTGCCCTGTCCATTATTCCACGCAGCGTGTGCTCCAACAGGTGGACAAGGGGGACAGTGTCACTGATGCATGCACTGTCAGTGCTCACCATCCTCGTGGCCTCCTCGAATGGTGACAGGACAGTGCATGCATCCCTGATCATGGCCCACTGGCGTGGGAAAAAAAACCAAGGTCCCCTGACCCTGTCCTGGTGCCATAGTCGCACAGGTACTCATTGATGGCCCTCTGCTGCGTGTGCAGCCGCTGCAGCATGGCCAACGTCGAGTTCCACCTGGTGGGCATGTCACAGATTAGGCGGTTCTTGGGCAGGTTAAACTCCTTTTTGAGGTCCGTCAGCCGAGCACTGGCATTATATGACCGGCGGAAATGCACAGAGACTTTCCTGGCCTGCCTCAGGACATCCTGTAAGCCCGGGTACCTGCCCAAGAACCGCTGCACCACCAAGTTAAGGACGTGAGCCAAACAGGGCACATGGGTCAGTTGTCCCTGTCGGAGGGCAGAGAGGAGGTTGGTGCCATTGTCGCAAACCACCATTCCTGCCTTAAGTTGGCGTGGCGTCAACCACCTCTGAACCTGCCCCTGCAGAGCTGACAGAACCTCTGCCCCAGTGTGGCTCCTGTCCCCCAAGCACACCAGCTCAAGCACCGCATGGCATCTTTTGGCCTGCGTACTTGCGTAGCCCCTTGAACGCCTACGGAGCACCGCTGGTTCCGAGGAAGAGGCCATGGAGGAAGAAGAAGAGGAGGGAGTGGAGGAGAGAGGTGTGTCACAATCAGCATTTTGGAGGCGTGGTGGCGGAACAACCTCCAACACTACTGCACCTTGTCCTGCATCCTTCCCAGCTGCCAGCAGAGTCACCCAATGCGCCGTGAAACTTAAGTAACGTCCCTGTCCATGCCTGCTGGACCATGAGTCAGCGGTAATATGCACCTTACCGCTGACCGCCCTGTCCAGCGAGGCATGGACATTGCCTTCCACATGCCGGTAGAGAGCCGGAATCGCCTTCCGTGAGAAAAAGTGGCGTTTGGGTACCTGCCACTGAGGAACCGCACATTCCACAAACTCACGGAAGGGGGCAGAGTCTACCAACTGAAAAGGCAGCAGTTGAAGTGCTAGCAATTTTGCCAAGCTAGCATTCAACCGCTGGGCATGTGGATGGCTGGGAGCAAACTTCTTTCGGCGGTGCAGCAGCTGGGGCAGGGAAATTTGCCTGGTACAATCTGACGTCGGTGTACCAAAAGCAGATTGCCCACAAGTACTTGGCTGTGACACACCTAATTCTACACCTTCATTCCTCTCACTGCAGGTCTCAGAGAGGACTGAAGGTCTAGTGGGGTTGGAAATCTCAGCTGATGAGGAGCAAGGAGAGATCGTCTTTGTTCTTTGGTGTGGGTCTTTTAGATACGCTTGCCAACGAACTGCATGGCAGGTCAACATATGTCTGGTCAAGCATGTGGTACCCAAGCGGGAGATGTTTTGGCCACGCGAGATACGCTTGAGACATATGTTGCAAATAGCAGCGGTGCGATCTGATGCACTCGTCTCAAAAAAGGCCCACACCAAAGAACTTTTTGAATAACGCGCAGAGACTGCAGCGCCCTGCACATGTGGAGCTTTGGGGTGTGATGCAGTCAATGTGCTGCCCTTAGGCTGGCCCCTGGAGGGCATCTTGCCTAGTTGGTGATGTGCCACCTCCTCCTCCTCCTCCTCCTCCTACTCTCTCCTATCAGGCACCCACGTTGAGTCAGTGACCACATCATCCCCTCCCTCCTCATCACTGGAGCAAACCTGGCAGTATGCTGCAGCAGGGGGAGCATGACTGCCAGATTGCTGTCCTTCTTGGGCACCCCCTCTGTCCGTGCTCATGTTACTGCTTTCATTGAGCTCAGTATCATCATCAGAGCCTTCCAAACGCTGGGCATCCTCCTGGAGCATGTACCCAACACTGTGGTCAAACAGTTCGAGGGAATCCTCATGAGGACATGGTGGAGCTAGGGAAGGAGTCACTGATGACATTGAGCTGAGGGAAGAGGCCGCTGCTTTGCCAGACAAAGCACCCTGGGCATGGGTGAGAGAGGATGAGGAGGATGAGGACGGCTTGGTCATCCACTCGACCAAGTCTTCCGCATGTTGCGGCTCAACACGGCCAGCTGCCGAAAAAAAGGCCAAGCGTGTCCCATGGCCACGTGCTGATGAGGATGCACCGTCTCCACGACCAGCACTAGACACAGAGCCTGCTTGCCCTCTCTTATTGGCTTGTGACTGTCTGCCTCTCCTTCTTGGCCTTCCAGACATACTAATGGCCTGTAGCTGCACTAAGCTGGGATAGAACACCTGTAATTTTCTTAAGGTAGCTTTATATACTGTAACCAGACAAGCCTGCCTGTCAGTAGGAAGATAACAGGAACGGATCTAGCTGAACACTGTGAGCAGGACGCACTGTACTAAATGTAAATAGTCTAGCTGCCTGACCGTGGTACTAATAGGATCAAAAAGAACACCTGTAATTTTCTTAAGGTAGCTTTATATACTGTAACCAGACAAGCCTGCCTGTCAGTAGGAAGATAACAGGAACGGATCTAGCTGAACACTGTGAGCAGGACGCACTGCACTGAATGTAAATAGCAGGAACGGATCTAGCTGAACACTGTGAGCAGGACGCACTGCACTAAATGTAAATACCAGGAACGGATCTAGCTGAACACTGTGAGCAGGACGCACTGCACTGAATGTAAATAGCAAGAACGGATCTAGCTGAACACTGTGAGCAGGACGCACTGTACTAAATGTAAATAGTCTAGCTGCCTGACCGTGGTACTAATAGGATCAAAAAGAACACCTGTAATTTTCTTAAGGTAGCTTTATATACTGTAACCAGACAAGCCTGCCTGTCAGTAGGAAGATAACAGGAACGGATCTAGCTGAACACTGTGAGCAGGACACACTGTACTAAATGTAAATAGTCTAGCTGCCTGACCGTGGTACTAATAGGATCAAAAAGAACACCTGTAATTTTCTTCAGGTAGCTTTATATACTGTAACCAGACAAGCCTGCCTGTCAGTAGGAAGATAACAGGAACGGATCTAGCTGAACACTGTGAGCAGGACGCACTGTACTAAATGTAAATAGTCTAGCTGCCTGACCGTGGTACTAATAGGATCAAAAAGAACACCTGTAATTTTCTTAAGGTAGCTTTATATACTGTAACCAGACAAGCCTGCCTGTCAGTAGGAAGATAACAGGAACGGATCTAGCTGAACACTGTGAGCAGGACACACTGTACTAAATGTAAATAGTCTAGCTGCCTGACCGTGGTACTAATAGGATCAAAAAGAACACCTGTAATTTTCTTCAGGTAGCTTTATATACTGTAACCAGACAAGCCTGCCTGTCAGTAGGAAGATAACAGGAACGGATCTAGCTGAACACTGTGAGCAGGACGCACTGTACTAAATGTAAATAGTCTAGCTGCCTGACCGTGGTACTAATAGGATCAAAAAGAACACCTGTAATTTTCTTAAGGTAGCTTTATATACTGTAACCAGACAAGCCTGCCTGTCAGTAGGAAGATAACAGGAACGGATCTAGCTGAACACTGTGAGCAGGACACACTGTACTAAATGTAAATAGTCTAGCTGCCTGACCGTGGTACTAATAGGATCAAAAAGAACACCTGTAATTTTCTTCAGGTAGCTTTATATACTGTAACCAGACAAGCCTGCCTGTCAGTAGGAAGATAACAGGAACGGATCTAGCTGAACACTGTGAGCAGGACGTACTGCACTAAATGTATATAGCAGGAACGGATCTAGCTGAACACTGTGAGCAGGACACACTGCACTGAATGTAAATAGCAGGAACGGATCTAGCTGAACACTGTGAGCAGGACGCACTGCACTGAATGTAAATAGCAGGAACGGATCTAGCTGAACACTGTGAGCAGGACGCACTGCACTGAATGTAAATAGCAGGAACGGATGTAGCTGAACACTGTGAGCAGGACGCACTGCACTAAATGTAAATACCAGGAACGGATCTAGCTGAACACTGTGAGCAGGACGCACTGCACTAAATGTAAATACCAGGAACGGATCTAGCTGAACACTGTGAGCAGGACGCACTGCACTGAATGTAAATAGCAGGAACGGATCTAGCTGAACACTGTGAGCAGGACGCACTGCACTGAATGTAAATAGCAGGAACGGATGTAGCTGAACACTGTGAGCACAACGCACTGCACTAAATGTAAATACCAGGAACGGATCTAGCTGAACACTGTGAGCAGGACGCACTGCACTGAATGTAAATAGCAGGAACGGATCTAGCTGAACACTGTGAGCAGGACGCACTGCACTGAATGTAAATAGCAGGAACGGATCTAGCTGAACACTGTGAGCAGGACGCACTGCACTGAATGTAAATAGCAGGAACGGATGTAGCTGAACACTGTGAGCAGGACGCACTGCACTAAATGTAAATACCAGGAACGGATCTAGCTGAACACTGTGAGCAGGACGCACTGCACTGAATGTAAATAGCAGGAACGGATCTAGCTGAACACTGTGAGCAGGACGCACTGCACTGAATGTAAATAGCAGGAACGGATCTAGCTGAACACTGTGAGCAGGACGCACTGCACTAAATGTAAATACCAGGAACGGATCTAGCTGAACACTGTGAGCAGGACGCACTGCACTGAATGTAAATAGCAGGAACGGATCTAGCTGAACACTGTGAGCAGGACGCACTGCACTAAATGTAAATACCAGGAACGGATCTAGCTGAACACTGTGAGCAGGACGCACTGCACTGAATGTAAATAGCAGGAACGGATCTAGCTGAACACTGTGAGCAGGACGCACTGCACTGAATGTAAATAGCAGGAACGGATCTAGCTGAACACTGTGAGCAGGACGCACTGCACTAAATGTAAATACCAGGAACGGATCTAGCTGAACACTGTGAGCAGGACGCACTGCACTGAATGTAAATAGCAGGAACGGATCTAGCTGAACACTGTGAGCAGGACGCACTGCACTAAATGTAAATACCAGGAACGGATCTAGCTGAACACTGTGAGCAGGACGCACTGCACTGAATGTAAATAGCAGGAACGGATCTAGCTGAACACTGTGAGCAGGACGCACTGCACTAAATGTAAATACCAGGAACGGATCTAGCTGAACACTGTGAGCAGGACGCACTGCACTGAATGTAAATAGCAGGAACGGATCTAGCTGAACACTGTGAGCAGGACGCACTGCACTGAATGTAAATAGCAGGAACGGATCTAGCTGAACACTGTGAGCAGGACGCACTGCACTAAATGTAAATACCAGGAACGGATCTAGCTGAACACTGTGAGCAGGACGCACTGCACTGAATGTAAATAGCAGGAACGGATCTAGCTGAACACTGTGAGCAGGACGCACTGCACTGAATGTAAATAGCAGGAACGGATCTAGCTGAACACTGTGAGCAGGACGCACTGCACTGAATGTAAATAGCAGGAACGGATCTAGCTGAACACTGTGAGCAGGACGCACTGCACTAAATGTAAATACCAGGAACGGATCTAGCTGAACACTGTGAGCAGGACGCACTGCACTAAATGTAAATACCAGGAACGGATCTAGCTGAACACTGTGAGCAGGACGCACTGCACTGAATGTAAATAGCAGGAACGGATCTAGCTGAACACTGTGAGCAGGACGCACTGCACTGAATGTAAATAGCAGGAACGGATGTAGCTGAACACTGTGAGCACAACGCACTGCACTAAATGTAAATACCAGGAACGGATCTAGCTGAACACTGTGAGCAGGACGCACTGCACTGAATGTAAATAGCAGGAACGGATCTAGCTGAACACTGTGAGCAGGACGCACTGCACTGAATGTAAATAGCAGGAACGGATCTAGCTGAACACTGTGAGCAGGACGCACTGCACTAAATGTAAATACCAGGAACGGATCTAGCTGAACACTGTGAGCAGGACGCACTGCACTGAATGTAAATAGCAGGAACGGATCTAGCTGAACACTGTGAGCAGGACGCACTGCACTGAATGTAAATAGCAGGAACGGATCTAGCTGAACACTGTGAGCAGGACGCACTGCACTAAATGTAAATACCAGGAACGGATCTAGCTGAACACTGTGAGCAGGACGCACTGCACTGAATGTAAATAGCAGGAACGGATCTAGCTGAACACTGTGAGCAGGACGCACTGCACTGAATGTAAATAGCAGGAACGGATCTAGCTGAACACTGTGAGCAGGACGCACTGCACTAAATGTAAATACCAGGAACGGATCTAGCTGAACACTGTGAGCAGGACGCACTGCACTGAATGTAAATAGCAGGAACGGATCTAGCTGAACACTGTGAGCAGGACGCACTGCACTAAATGTAAATACCAGGAACGGATCTAGCTGAACACTGTGAGCAGGACGCACTGCACTGAATGTAAATAGCAGGAATGGATCTAGCTGAACACTGTGAGCAGGACGCACTGCACTAAATGTAAATACCAGGAACGGATCTAGCTGAACACTGTGAGCAGGACGCACTGCACTGAATGTAAATAGCAGGAACGGATCTAGCTGAACACTGTGAGCAGGACGCACTGCACTGAATGTAAATAGCAGGAACAGATCTAGCTGAACACTGTGAGCAGGACGCACTGCACTAAATGTAAATACCAGGAACGGATCTAGCTGAACACTGTGAGCAGGACGCACTGCACTGAATGTAAATAGCAGGAACGGATCTAGCTGAACACTGTGAGCAGGACGCACTGCACTGAATGTAAATAGCAGGAACGGATCTAGCTGAACACTGTGAGCAGGACGCACTGCACTGAATGTAAATAGCAGGAACGGATCTAGCTGAACACTGTGAGCAGGACGCACTGCACTGAATGTAAATAGCAGGAACGGATCTAGCTGAACACTGTGAGCAGGACGCACTGCACTAAATGTAAATACCAGGAACGGATCTAGCTGAACACTGTGAGCAGGACGCACTGCACTGAATGTAAATAGCAGGAACGGATCTAGCTGAACACTGTGAGCAGGACACACTGCACTAAATGTAAATAGTCTAGATAGAAGATAACAGGAACGGATCTAGCTAAACTGAATACAGTGTATATATATATATGCAACACCTGGGATGCATATATATACACAATACACTGTAAGTGCAGCTAACTGACTGACTGTTCTGCCTAATCTATCTAACTCAAATCAAATGACACTGTCTCTCTCTCTCTCTATCTCTCAGCACACCGGAACACACACTACACAGGGCCGCCGTGCAGGCGGCCTTATATAGTGTGGGGTGTGTACTAAATCCCCTGAGCCATAATTGGCCAAAGCCACCCTGGCTTTGGCCAATTACAGCTCTCTCTACTGACGGCGCTGTGATTGGCCAAGCATGCGGGTCATAGTGCATGCTTGGCCAATCATCAGCCAGCAATGCACTGCGATGCCGCAGTGAATTATGGGCCGTGACGCGCCACACGAATTTGGCGCGAACGGCCCATATCGTTCGCAATTCGGCGAACGACCGAACAGCCGATGTTCGAGTCGAACATGGGTTCGACTCGAACACGAAGCTCATCCCTACTTAACAGTTAATCTCATCTAAATGCAGTCAATTAAGCAGTATTACATACGGTTAATAAAGCAATACTACATATGATCAGCTAGGCGAAGCTCCAAAGTTCTTGGAGAGAACCACTGTATTGTATACCTTGCTGCAATGACAGCCTGGTGTCTGTTTATCAAAAGTGTTAACAATTAACTGCATCCGGATGGTTAGGTCTGTTGCACAGACTGAACACTGACCAGCCCCCCAAAAATGCTCAAGAAAGATGTCACATATCACTTATCCATTATATTGGGGCAAATGACCATAGAATATTCTTTGAACTAAAATAGATGACACAGGTAATGGAAACACCTTGCACAGTGCTTTCTATTATTAATTGTGTGAGGCTGATTATGCAAGATATGGCTCCATGCTGACATGTAATCAGTGGTCAACTTTAACCCATTTATAGCACACCTTTGATAATGCAAATAATAATAAATAAATAAAATTACAAAATAACACCTGCTACAATAATGTTATCATACGTTTTCAGAGATATTTTCATCTAAGTAGGGGATTCTCTACATAAAAGCAAAATGATGTTTGTATGTGAAATGATTCTGTAGATTTGTGGCTTATGGATGTCAATCAACTTTGTTTCAAGTGCTGGAAAAATATTTTAGTAGGTGTGTGGGAATGTTGAATAGAAGGCATGTACATATTTGACTTTCATTTTCTTTTATTTATTTTACGAACTCTGCTGTAAAGGGAATTCACACACACACACAAACAAATAATCATAAACCCTATTACTTAAAAAAGGTCTGTAGAGAGTTATGCATTACAAACAATAATAAGAGTCTGTGCGAATCTCACTTTACTGAAAATAAATAACTTTCTTGTATAAATATTACCTTAGATGGACAATATTCACGTATGTATTTTCTTTCAAAACCCAGGATCTTTTTAGTTACAACAGTATTAGTTTCATATTCACTTATCAACAAGTGTCCAGATAACAATTCATTCTTGAGCAAAGGTAACAGAGATTGTAATAAATAAAACATGTATTTCCCCATGAAATTATGTATTAAAAGCATTTCAAAATTAAATTATTTAAGAATGCTCATTATTAAAATATTCTCACCAATACTACCTTTTGCCTAAAATCAGTATGTATATAGTTTTGACTGCCTTTACAAGTGGGTATGGACATAAAAATTAGGCACAAATGGCAAATATGTCTTTTTTTCAGTATATAGAGGAATTATTTTTCTGAATGGATTTTTAACATGTTCTTTTTTAATCATCTTTGAACAACTCATTATGAATTTTCATCCAACAGTGCAAACAACATATTGAGACAAAAAGTAATTATTTGTCCTTTTTCTGGTAGGGCTATTGCTATGGAACATGTTATTTAAATTAATAATTACTTGCAAAATAATGAAATGCTGTTGATATGGCCTAGTCATCCCACTTGTACACATGTATAGTAATCCTGTTTTCCAGAAATCTACCTCCGTCATGCTGGATAAGCTTACTGTCTATCACAATGCTGGCATCGATCCTCACTTAATTATAGGAGAACATAGCTCCATATTAAAAAACAAATAAAGTTTCATTTTAATCAAGGCTGTTCCGAAGTCCTGTTTCATTATAGATTAAAAGAATCAATTACCTAAAAAAGTAAGCTTTAACACATTTTTAGAATTCTAAAAATATTATGTTCTTTACATTGTAAACTGTTTAACCACTTGACATCCGGCCATAGCCGAATGAGGGCTACAGAGTGGATCTCAATTCCAGGGAGGCCGTCATATGACGGCCTCCCCTTTCCGCGCTCCCCGTGCGTGCTCACGAGTGCGCATCGGGAAATTCTTTGCTGGCCGTGTCCCTTGGACACAGCCAATCACAGATCGCTGTAAATGGCCAATCACAGTGGCCATTTACAGTGCGGTCGCGATGGCCAATGAGACAATGTAAACATATGAGATCATCTCTCATTGCCGGCTCTGTCAGAGAATCTGACAGTGATCTGAGTTACAAAAACGTTTTTACAGTGCCTACAGTGCTCCATCAGTACAGTGCCCATCAGTACAGTGCCCCATCAGTACAGTGCCCCATCAGTACAGTGCCCACCTGTGCCAATTGGTACCCACCTTTCTGCCATCGGTGATCAGTGTCCATCTGCACATCTTCAAAATCAGTGCCCCCCTGTGCCACCTCATCAGTGCCCACCTGTGCCACCTCATCAGTGCCCACCTGTGCCAATCAGTGCCCATCTGTGCTGCCTCAGTGCACATCTGTGCAATCAATCAGTGCACATCTGTGCCACCTCATCAGTGCCCATCTGTGCCAGCTCATCAGTGCCCATCTGTGCCGCTCCATCTGTGACGCCCAATCTGTGCCACCTCATCAGTGCCCAGCTGTGCCACCTCATCTGTGCCACCTCATCAGTGCACATCTGTGCCATCTCAGTGCACATCTGTTCCACCTCAGTGCCCACCTGTGCCACCTCATTAGTGCCCACCTGTGCCACCTCATCAGTGAGCACCTGTGCCACCTAATCAGTGAGCACCTGTGCCACCTCATCAGTGCCCACCTGTGCCAATCAGTGCCCATCTGTGCCACCTCATCAGTGCACATCTGTTCCACCTCATCAGTGCCCACCTGTGCCACCTCATCAGTGCCCACCTGTGCCACCTCATCAGTGCCCACCTGTGCCGCCTCATCAGTGCACATCTGTTCCACCTTATCAGTGCACATCTGTTCCACCTCATCAGTGCCCCTCTGTGCCACCTCAGTGCCCATCTGTGCTCATCAGTGCTGCCTCATCAGTGCAGGCTTAGCACACACCTGTGTAGTCGCATCACCACCAGCAACCATGTCCAAAAGATGCTTTTCCGCCAAGGAGGCCTACCAAATACTTTCCAAGGCCGACGAGAGCAACAGGGAGCTCTCTTTTTCAGATTCCCTTTTAGACTCTGTTTCTGAGTCGGACATAAATTATGAGCCAGTCCTTAGTAGTGGAACACTAAGTGACTCAGAGGAGGAAGATATTCGGCCCACCAAATGAAGGCGTTCTGTTGAGGAGGCAGTAGCATCCACCAGCACCGCAGTGCCATCCACCAGCACTGCAGTGCCATCCACCAGCACCGCAGTGCCATCCACCAGCACCACAGTACCATCCACCAGCACCACAGTACCATCCACCAACACTGCAGTACCTCGGCAAGAAAGGCCAAGGACCCATGCCAGCCTTCCCTATGCCCTGCAGAACCCCTTGTGGCTTCCTCCTAATTCAGGAGAAGCCAACATTCCCCCTTTCACTGCCCAGCCAGGAGTCCAGGTGGACACAGAGAATTTTTCCCCAATTAATTTTTTTGATTTAATTTTTACCGAGGACATGCTATCAAATATTGTGGCCCAGTGCAACCTTTATGCACAGCAATTTATTTTAAATAATCCAATGTCCTACTATGCCCATCCCTACGAGTGGAGAGACCTAACGGTGGAGGAGTTGAAGGTTTGTTTGTGTGCATCTTCAAAATGTGGCTTTTCCAGTGGTGACTTCACCCCATCTGAACGCAATATCAAACACAGTTTATAAATACTCATGTCTGATATTGCCTTCAATTTCTACCAAAGTTGAACTTTGTAAGTTCCAGATTTGTGTATTTCTTGTTGGTTTTAAACATGCCTGTTTTACCTTAAATGGACATTTCTACTTTTATTAATGTGACACCACAAATTGTTATACAACAAACATGTTGGTTTGTTTTAAAAACCTTTGATAAATGCACATGTGAATGTGCTTGTATTAAAAAGATTGATAATTAACAATGTGTGGCTTCTTCTTTCAATGCTCCAAAACTATTTTTGTGGTAAAAGTGCAAGTGTAGTTTCAGTGCAGGCTCAAGTGCACTTGTAGTGCAAAGTGTATTTGCCTTTAGTAAATAACACCCAACAGTGCTTTCTAATGTTACACAATCACGCCATTTTCAGGACTACACACATTTCTGTCAGGGTCAGCTAAAAGAAACACAAGTAGTAATAAATGTCAGCAAATATTTTAGTAGGTAACTAATTTTTTTATTTAAAAAAAGGCTCAGACATTGTCTGGCATATTGATGGCCCCCCTACCCGCAAAGTATTCAAGGTATCTTAGACAGATCTCGCGGGCACTCAGGGGGGCAAGCCAGGACGGCCAGCCTTAAGCGCTGTCAGGTTTATTCATTTACATGAATTCCGGCCTCAGGCCCCACTGAGGCAGCATGGTTGGCAGAATTTCAACTTAAAAAGTTGTGGAGAACACAGCATGCCAGGATGATATGATTCAGTTTATACTCCGCCATGTGTATGGGTGTAAGAAATAGGCGGAACCGGCTGGCCATGATTCCAAAAGTGTTCTCCACCACTCTTCTGGCTCTGGCCAGCTGGTAATTAAAAACCCTCTGGTCCGGGTTGAGGGTCCTCATCAGGAATGGCCGCATAAGCTGGTCCCCCAGCGCAAATGCTTCATCCGCAACAAAGACGAATGGGAGTCCTTCCACATTGTCTTCTGGAGGTGGCAAGTCCAAGCTGCCATTCTGGAGACGCCTGTAGAACTCCATCTGGGTGTTGACTCCATGATCTGACATCAGGCCATTCTTCCCCACGTCCACATACAGGAACTCATAAGTAACCGACACCACTGCCAACATCACAATACTATTGAACCCCTTATAATTATAATAGTATGACCCCGAGTTGGGTGGTGGGACAATGTGGATGTGTTTCCCATCAATTGCCCCTCCGCAGTTAGGAAAGTCGCACCGCTGGGCAAAGTGGGAGGCCACAGTCTGCCATTCCTGTGGGTTGGAAGGAAACTGTGGAGTAAAACCAGAAAAATAAATTAATCATTTTGCACATAAACATGGAAAGCAGATTAGACACAAACATTCTTGGCCAACATCAGTATAACATTTATTTTAGGGAGTATTTAAAGAGAAAGATATAAGGTCCACCTATCAGATTCCTCCCCTCCATGGGCCATTTTATAAATTTTATGGGGGGAGGGAGATGTTTTGGACAGGTAACCCTCTCCACTTCATTGAGAGATGAATGCATAAATAATGTGTATTACTTTGCTAGCCCCTCCTTACTTTACACTATTGGCAGCCCACTGGATAGGTAAGAAGTGTCATAATATAAAGATATAAATATACACTGTACACATTTGAGCACATTTTTACATTCTGCTATTACCTATCAAGAAAATAATAGGATACAAAAACTTGAAACAGTACAATTTGAAAGTATTCAGGCAGGCCCTTGCACTACATCCTTTGAGGAATTTATCCATAAATCTGACCACTAAAGACTCCCCAAATTTATGTCAGGGTCAGCTAAAAGAAAGACAAGCAGTAAATGTCAGCAAATATTTTAGTAGTTAAAATTAGTTCTTTATTTAAAAAATATTTCAGACATTGTCTGGCATATTGATGGCCCCCCTACCCTCAAAGTATTCCATGTATGATTGAGTTTATACTCCGCCATATGTATGGGTGTAAGAAATAGGCGGAACCGGCTGGCCATGATTCCAAAAGTGTTCTCCACCACTCTTCTGGCTCTGGCCAGCTGGTAATTAAAAACCCTCTGGTCCGGGTTGAGGGTCCTCATCGGGAATGGCCGCATAAGCTGGTCCCCCAGCGCAAATGCTTCATCCGCAACAAAGACGAATGGGAGTCCTTCTGCATTGTCTTCTGGAGGTGGCAAGTCCAAGCTGCCATTCTGGAGACGCCTGTAGAACTCCGTCTGGGCGATGACTCCACCATCTTACATCAGGCCATTCTTCCCCATGTCCACATACAGAAACTCGTAAGTAGCCAACACCACCGCCAACATCACAATACTATTGAACCCCTTATAGTTGTAATAGTATGACCCCGAGTAGGGTGGTGAGATGATGTGGACATGTTTCTCATCAATTGCCCCTCCGCAGTTAGGAAAGTCCCACCGCTGGGCAAAGTGGGCTGCCACAGTCTTCCATTCCTGTGCGTTGGAAGGAAATTGTGGAGTCAACAAGAAAATAAAATTAATCATTTTGCACATAAACATTGAAAGCAGATTAGACACAAACATTCTTGGTCAACATCAGTATAACATTTATTTTAGGGACTATTTAAAGACAAACGTATAAGGTCCACCTATCAGATTCCTTCTCCCCCCCTCTCATGGGCCATTTGTTTTGGACAGGTAACCTTCTCCACTTCATTGAGAGATGAATGCCTAAATAATGTGGACTACTTTGGCCAGCCCCTCTTAACTTTACATTCCCTACATTCATTTACATCCCTACTTACATTCTGCTATTACCTATCAAGATAATAATAGGATACAAAAACTTTAAACAGTACCATTTGAAAGTATTCAGGCAGGCCCTTGCACTACATGCTTTGGGGAATTCATCCATAAATCTGACCACAAAAGAGGTGGGTATAGTGTGTCAACAGATAGAGGATTGGTATCAGCTGAGTTAGCAGTTGGGGAAGGGAGGGTTCCAAAAGATTTTGTGAACCCCAAAAAAAAGCCTCTGGCACTGTGCCAGAATTTCAAGCACACATCACAATTTTAATCATTTTATTGGGTATTTAGGGTAAAGCACTACTATGGAGCTGACAAAATACATTGTTAAGTGACTAGACGAGGTGAATATAGGGCCAGGAGAGCATGCTGGGGAGGTAAATGAAGGCAAATATGTATGAAGCACAAAAAAAATTACCTAAAAATCCAGCATGCATGAGGACAAAGGGGACATTCACAGCATATTACAATCATGGTAATTAGGGAATGAGCAAAGAAATACAATATATTATCAAACATTAAATGCAATAAAATGTGATGTTAAAGGATAAATCTTGCCTTAATATACTCCTTCTGCAGGACCTGGATGATGGCAGAACCGGTCTCTGGGATAATGATCCCCAGAGCCTGGGGGGAGATGCCTGTCAAGAACTTGAGGTCCTGCAGGCTTCTCCCCGTCGCCAAGTACCGCAGGGTGGTGACTAGCCTCTGCTCCGGAGTGATGGCTTGCCTCATGCAGGTATCCTGCCTGCTGATATAGGGGGTCAGCAAAGCCAACAAACGGTGAAATACGGGGTCCATCATCCAGAGAAAGTTCCTGAAATCATCAGGATTATTCTCACGGATCTCACGGAGCAAAGGCATATGACAGAACTGGTCACGCTGGAGCAACCAATTCTTGGTTCACGAACTCCTCCTCTCCCTGTTCATGGACTGGGCTTGTGTCAAGGTAAGGACCCCAACACCAAGCCCCTGCACAGCACAAACTCTACGAGGAGTACTTATATGCAACATGGCTAGAAAACGGTCGGCTGCTCAGAACGAAGTAACAGAACGCACTGAAGAACAGCATGGCCAGTGAAGAGCGACCTGAAAAACAGTAGCGAACGAACAAGAACACAATGACAGAGTCAAGGGTAATTTGCTGCACGCACTGAAGACCAGATACAAACCCACAAGCACAAACTAAACAGCAGAAATATGATCTGAAAACCATGAGTCTGAAAAAGTGCGAATCGTCTCTCACCAAACTTTTACTAACACGAGATTAGCAAAAGGAGCCAAAAGGGTGTCGCACTTGGTTCTGAACTGCCCTTTTATAGTCTCGTCGTACATGGTGTACATGACCGTGTTCTTGGTGATCGGAAATTCCGACAACTTTGTGCTACCGTGTGTAGACAAAACAAGTTTGAGCCAAGATACGTCGGAAAAAATCCATGGATTTTGTTGTCGGAATGTCCGATCAATCTCCGATCGTGTGTACGGGGCATAAGAGTTACGTATATCAAGAAAAAAGGGTTTTTTTGTAAAAGGATTTGAAAAAAAGAAATATTTTATTAAACCTAATAGATATTCAATTTATTTATGTACAAAAATGTTTAGGGATCTTTTCTAAGATTTTCATTTAGGCCATTTAGATTTGAAAAATTATCATGATTTGCTTTTGTTGTACTGTGAAAAATATACCTGCTGTGATAATTTTCATTAAATAAATAAAAATGAGTTTAAAGTATCTATCAAAAAGTATGAATGAATATATATATATATATATATATATATATATATATATATATATATATATATATATGGTGCCAATAAAAAGTATTCACTTCCTCCAATGTTTTTATTTGTTATTGTCATAGAACATTGAATTATAGTGGATTGAATGACCTTTTTACATTTATTACCAGAAATATACTCTTATCAAATTATCAATTATAAATGAGAATAAAACTAATAAAAGATGTATGTCTGACTCACCAGCTCCGCTCAACCTCGGGACTTGTAGCAACCATCTGCCCTTCACAGCAGCTCTCATCTCTGCTTTCCTATGCAGGGAGAGAGCTGGTACCTGGACGGTATGTCCAAAAAGAAATTCCATTCTACACAAAAGCCATCCTGCCTTATAGAATGAGCGGCGCCTCCTCCCCCTCACTTGTCAGCAGAGGAGTGATCACAGGAGAGTGAGCTGCATTCCACAAATTCCTCAGAAGAAATGGATAGCACTGAACCCGCAATGGGGGCACACAATGATTCTTGTGTAGTCTGGGTAGTGTTACAAACAACAAAATGTCATCGGCATATGTGGCCAACTTATGTTCGTCTTCTCCTGACATAATCCCCCTAATGTTTACATCCTGTCCTATTTTCGCCAACAGCGGTTCAAGTGACAGTACAAACAGTAGGGGGGACAGGGGACACCCCTGTCTAGTACCATTGTACATTTCAAAGGGTCCTGAGAGAGAGTTGTTTACTTTTATCCTTGCTGTGGGATACTTGTAGAGCGCTCTGATCCACTGCATGAATCTGGTTCCCATTTCCATCTCCTCTAAGGTTTCTTGCATGAACCCCCAGTCTACCCTGTCAAAAGATTTTTCAGCATCTATTGACAGAAGCAAACCCGGGGTCCCAGACTCTTTAATTGTATGTACTACCAGGAGTGTTCTAATTCCATTATCCCGACATTCTCTTCTGGGGACAAAACCCGCCTGATCGGTGTGTACTAACTTGTTCATTATCAATTTCAGCCTTCCTGCCATTACCTTCGCAAACAACCTAGTGTCGACGTTCGACAGTGAAATGGGTCTGTAACTAGAGCAGAGTGAGGCATTCTTTTCCCTCTTTTGGTATTAAAGTTATAGCCGCCTCCAATGCCTCCTTCCTTATTGCCCACTTCGTTCCTATGCCATTTATATATAAACACAACCTAGGAACCAAAATATCCCAAAACTTTCTATAATACAGCGTCGTTGTCAGGCCTGGGCTCTTACCTAAGGGAGCGGCATCTAATGTCAGTGCGATGGAATGCCGTGTAACCATGCCCAAGACAATATGGAGATGGCTTGATTGGAGTCACGGTTCATCACATGCAACCCAGGTGTGGTTCAATTGCTGTTTTGCCAAACACGAGAGTGGGAGGCTATACAATCTGGTGAGTGCGCTCTTCAGAGGGAGTGGTGTCACTATCACGGTGGTGTGGTGGAAGAGTAGAAGATTTTTCACAAGAAGATTGAAAAACAACTGTTGAACTTGATCATTCATTTCTTGTAATTTATTATTTATAGTGACACTTTTCACTGGGTGTTAAGGAAATTTCTTTTCATGATAAAATTAATATTTTTCATGACACTATTATTATTTTTATGCATAAGTAGAGGGTCGTAGGCATTATACTGCTCTGACCCATTATTTTACACAATTTATATTAGTGCCGCTATCTCTATCTGTACACGTGTGAGAGGTATAGTTTTGGGATTTTGATTAGTCTATGTATTTATTTAAGTGGCAGGTTTTTTTCACTGTACACTGTGGATGTACACATATTTTGTATTCATTTACACATCTTTTATATAGCTTTGCACTTTTCTTTGGCGCAGTGGAGTAAGAGAGATTCAGGGGCGGTTTATTTGTATATCTCTTGCTACAAACCATGATGGTACATCCTCTCTTAAAGTTCATACATTTTTTTATAACCTCTATTATGTATTTTATCAGATTATTATTTGGGCAATAGATATTTGCCAGGGAGTACTCCACCTCATTGATTCTACCCTTCAAGAATAGATTTCACCCTTCTGGGTCTGTAATTCTCTCATCCAAGGTGAACCTTACCCCTCTGGGAAATCCTATAGCTATTCCTTTAGCTCTTTTTGTTGGGGAGTCCCCATAGTGCCAGACTGGATAGTGTTTTGAAATTTTTTTCAGGTTATAGTCCTGTGATATATGTGTCTGCTGTAATAGAACTACATCTGCTTTATAGAGTTTGATCTCTCTTATTATATTGTATCTTTTTATAGGAGCATTTAAATCACGTACATTGTATGTCATACGGTTAAGGGTAGCCATCTCTGCATGCCGTGCTCTGGGTCATCTCTTCCCATCTCCCTCCATCTCACCTCTCCATTCCATCTCCAGGAGCACTGCGGGCAGAGACCCCCACTCCTCTTCTCCTTATCTTGTTCCCTACCAGAGCAGTACCCCTGAATCCCTTCTCTTTTCCCGCCTCCCCTCTACCCCCTCCCTCTCCCCTCCTCCCCGTCTCTGCTTGGGGGGTAAATTGGCCTCCCCGTGGCCCTTGGATCTGAGGCCCTCCATCTCCACCTGGCCCTTCAGTTTTCCCCCGGAGGTTGAGCTCCACTTGTGATCACCTGTTAGACCTGCTGCTCCCCTAGATAGGGGGTGACACTCCCCCTCGATCACCTTATTCCATCTCTTATCTGATACTCCTCCCCCCCAGTCCGAGACCCCAACCCCTCAGTTCACTTTTTTTTTCAGTTTTTCTTCCTTACTGAGGCCAATTTTTTTTTTATGATCGGCTGCCATCTCTGTTCCTCAGTAGGCGGGGTATTGTCTTGTGCTTCCCACCAGCCTGGGATTTCGACTAATGATATGTCCAGCCTATTACAGAAGTTGGCCGTATCTTCTGGGTATCTAAGAGTTGCTGACCGGCCCATCTTTTCTTCCGAGTAGGCAGGCTGGGAAGCCCCAGGAATATTATTAATTATTATTCAACTTTAGATGCTCCAATAGGGGTTTAAATATTCTTCTTCTAGCCAGGGTCTCAGTTGCTAAATCTGGGAATATCTGCTGGGTGGACTCTTCGTATTTGATCAGCTGTTTGTTTTTTATGCTCACTCAGATCTACTCTTTATCCTGAAAATAATGAAACCTTGCTATTATATCTCTTGGTATTTCTGCTGCTAATGCAGCTGGTTTTCTTACCCGGTGGACCCTTTCAAACTCTATCTTTTCTGTCTCTGTTAGACCTAGCATGTGCCCAAATAATTTATCCATTTTTGCTTGTAACTCTTCCCCCTGTATATCTGGTATTCCCCTTATTCTAAGATTTTTCCTTTGGTTACAATTTTCCTGGTCTTCTAGCTGATACAGTGTATCTCTATGATCTTTCTGTAATCCTGCCATCTGGTCTTTTAACTCGTTTATTGCAGCTGTTTGTGAATTCAACTGCTCTTCTGTTCCTTCTACCCTTCTTAGAATGTGGTTTAAATCTTCATGGAGAGTGACCATTTCTCCTTTGAGGGACAATTCCAATTTGGCGAACATCTCTGTCATTTCTCCTTTAGTTGGCAGTTGTTTTTTTTTGTCTAGGTTCCACTACCAAATTTTCCTCTGTATTTGCACTTATGCTTGTTGATGTATCTGTTGTATCTACTTCCTTAGGTTGTTTTCTCTGACCATTTTTTTGTGTTCCCTCAGGAAGCTTACTCTTGGCCACTGACTGTTTCCCCGGGCTCTCTGTCCTGCTGTCCTGTGCCCTGTATTTCTTTATGGAGCCTGGGCTCACACTCACTTTAGGGGGATTTGCACTTGCCCCCTTACAGGTTTCCCTGTAAGAGGTATCAGTTTTTTCCCATTTCCCATCAGTTCTACTGGTCATAGGTTAGCCCAGTGCCGTCGGAGGTGAGTGGCTAATCTCATTGATGTATGACCTTGTCTACCAACTGGGATTCCTCGCCTGATTATTCCAGGTTGTTCTTGGTCTCAGTTCAATGATTCAGTAATATATAATATAGTAATATACCATAGAAATATGCCTGCTAGTCTGCCATCCTTTCTTCCTCTCAGTATATCCCGTTTTTCAGGGGCTCTGTGTGTTTAATCTCGCAGTCAGTTATAAAATGTCATATTCTGAGAATCTTTCTTAGTAGCGGGGGAGGTCTCACCATCCCTTCTCCTTAACTGCACATCCTCTCAGTTTAAAATATGCGTCAGTGTTGCATATGTGTTTCATCCTTATTTCCTCGGTGTTACCTCAATATTCTGTTACTCATAGTTCTACAGAGCACCCCCGGGTATCGGTCTGGGTAAAAGTAAAACCAGCAGTCTACTTTCAGCTTTAAAAAAAAAAGAACAGCAGGGATATTTCCCTATTTCACAGTGATCTATTCAATCCGACAGGCTTTAAGAGGTATGCTAAAAAGTAAGCAGCAGGGATATCTCCCTATTTCACAGTGACCTATTAAGTCCAACAGGCTTTAAGAGGTATGCCAAAAAGTAAGCAGCAGGGATATCTCCCTATTTCACACTCTGCTCTACTCAGTCTGACATTTAAAAAAAAACAAGCCACTCACCCCCGTGTCGGTTCCGCTCCTCCAGTGTTCCAGGCAATTCCTCTCACTGACAGTTTTATAGCTACTTCTTTTGCTGTGGTTCAATCCCCAGGGCTCAAAAGTTCCAGGAATGTGGGGGAGGATCGCAAGGATCGTCTCCTGTCCTTCAGTCTGGAAAGCTGGCTTGTCTCAGAAGCCAGCACTGTTTGTGATCTCTCTCCTTCCTGCTGCTTCAGCCACTGAAAAAAAACAGGTAAACTCCTGGGTTTGCAGCCTTTCTGTGTATCTTCGCGGGGGGCGCTGCGGGCTCTCAGAGTCAGGCGCTCTGGTGTTCTTTCCCCTGTGCTCATGCCAGAACAACAGGGAATATGGGGGGGAGAAGGGGGACAAAGAGGAAATCCCTTCTTCACGCATTTAGGTTTCACCGGGTCATCAGCAGCACCCCCTCCCACCTGGTCCTTACATTGCTAGAGGAAAAATTGTCATTGAAAACTGAACGCAGCTGTAATGAATTGTCGTGTTTCGGCAATATAGATAAAACTCATTGAAAAAAAAAGCATGGAATCCCCATCAGTCCATTATCAGGCACTTTGGGTCTGGTATGAATATTAAGGGGAACCCCGAACCAAAATTTTTTAAAAATTGCATGGGGGTCCCCCTAAAATCCATACCAGGCCCTTCGGGTCTGATATGGAAATTAAGGTGAACCCTGCACCAAATTTAAAAAAAATGGAGTAGGGGTCCCCCCCGAAATCCATACCAGACTGGTATGGATTTTACAGGGAGTGCTGCTCCAAAATGTAAAAAAAAATCCATACCAGACCCTTATCCAAGCATGCAACCTGGCAGGCCACAGGAAAAGAGGGGGGGGCGAGAGAGCACCCCCCTCCTGAACTGTACCAGGCCACGTGCCCTCAGCATGGGGAGGGTGCTTTGGGGTAGCCACCCAAAGCACCTTGTCCCCATGTTTATGGGGACAAGGGCCTCATCCCCACAACCCTTGCCTGGTGGTTGTGGCGTTCTGTGGGCGAGGGTTATCAAAATCTGGAAGCTCCCTTTAACATGGGGATCCCCAGATTCTGGCCTTCCCCCTGTGTGAAATGGTAACGGGGTACAAATGTACCCCTACCATTTCACAAAAAAGTGTCAAAATGTAAAAAAGGCAAGATACAGCTTGGGACAAGTTAATTATTAAAAAATAAAAAAATAAAAATGTCCCACAATGTCCATCCATCTTCTTCTATCATGCCACGATGGACCGAAAAAGGAAAAAAAATCAGCAACCGATCTGCCTCTATGGGAGGCTCCCGCTGTGTGACGCTTCTTCACTTGTGACAGTTCTTTTATAACTGAGGGCGGGGCCACTAGGTGATGTAACCGGGTGACCCCGCCCACTCTGACGCCACAGGGACTTCCCCATGGCTTCCACGTGGTGTCAGAGGGGGCGGTCCAGTGGGGCGTGATAGAAGATGAATTGACATTGTGGGACATTTTTATTTTTTAATAAAGGACTTGTCCCAAGCTGTGTCTTGTCTTTTTTAACATTTTGTGTTCCGGCAGCTTTCGAATTTGCCGTGAACACCTCATATTGTTCGCTGTTCGGCGAACAGGGGAACACCCAATATTTGAGTTGATCTTACGTTCAACTCGAACATCGGGCTCATCCCTATCTGAAGCGTACAGTGACTTCAAAGCTATTGGGTGTGCAAAAATAGTAAATGTCATCTCTATACTTCTATAGGTTCTGCCAGCTCTTAACGATGGCCATTAATATCACTTCCCTGAATGTTAAGGGCCTCAATTCCCCCTTTAAGCACAATTTGATGCGGAAGGAAGCCCTCAGACATAAATTCGATCTTATATGCGTGCAGGAGACCCATTTCTTATCCTGCAAACCCCCGTCCTGCTCCCATAAGCAGTTCCCGCACGGCTTTCTTTCAAATTCACCAGAAAAGAAAGGTGGCGTCCTCATAGCTATCCGCTCTACGGTAGCTTTCCAATTGTTCCATGATGAAATTGACCCACACGGGAGATACATTATCTTAAACGCCTCCATTAACAACCATGTCATGACCATCGCCAATGTCTATGCCCCTAATACCAACCAAAAGCAGTTCTATAAATCTATAATATCTAGACAAAATTAGAACCATTCCGGAGCACCACCTTAGTTATCTGTGGCGACTTTAACCAAGTCGTATATAATATATGGGGGAGAGGGAGAAGTGAGAACCAACCAGGGATGTATGGGGAACCCAACGCTCTGTGTCACATCCTAAACAACAATATATGGAAAAAAGAGAGAAGCCCCAAGGATATTGCGGACACAGAGAGAAGTAAGTAAGGGTATACCCATAGATAAAAAAGTATATATATTTTATTAATACAAAAGTAGTAATATACAATACATGAGTATCTTGTACAAAAATCACCTAAAAACAATAAACAATAGAACCTGAAAAAAATGAAACAGCCGCTGAGCTTGGAGTGCACCACAGATCAAAACATGAAGTTCGACTAGTGGGGCATGTGTACCAAGGAACCCAACATGTTTCGGAGAGCAAAAAGAGGGATTTTTAAGATATGTATGTTTCCTTCTTCAGGGGTTAAAACAGACATGCTGCTTCATTTCTATTGAACGAAAAACATATAATAGATGGTGTATATATTAATATATATTTGTAACAAACTTATTGGTTATGGCAACAATATGGTACATGTAAGGTAAATAAAAGTAGCCTGTACTTACATAACAGTGTTTATATTTTTACTTTACACACTAGTAGACAGAGCATCGGGACTTGGATATTGCTTAGCCGTATTTTCAAAGTATACACGTGTTTGAAGAAAACACTCTCATATGGTTGAAAATAAAAAGCTGGAAAATCTGAGCTAAGTAGATATAGCCGGTACCAGTGGATGCCCCCGGGCGGTCCAACAATGCTCACTAGACATGTGCATTCGTTTTCGTCCGAATGCATTTTCGTCCGAATTTCAGGTATTTTCATTATCGTTTTAAAAAACGATAACGAAAGTGCAGAATCCGAAAAACGAAAGATCCGACATAAACAAATGCTTTATTTTCGTTTTCGTTGCTACAACAGTTCGATATAGATAGGATATTCGACATGATGATGACAATAACAATCTGTGTCCATCAAACCTGTGGTCGAATGTGCCTAAACTTAACTCTATTAGTCCAAGATTATTCTACATAGAGAAAAAAGATTCAACGTAGAGGAGAAAAGATTTGACGTAGGGGAGAAAAGATTCGACGTAGGGGAGAAAAGATTCGACGTAGGGGAAAAAAGATTCGACGTAGGGGAGAAAAGATAGATAAAAATAATGATGATGATAAATGTTGTTGGCTGATTGTAACCAAAGAGGGGGAGCAGTAAAATAGCTAGAACTAAGTACACACGTACTTTGCCTTATGGTGTCTGTTGAAAGTTCTAAGAAGATTCGATGGAGCAGGTAAACTATACAGGGTCGTACAGTTTAGCTGCTCCGTCAAATCTTCTTTAAACATTCGACAGACACCATAAGCCTTTAATGACAGATTCAACCTTAATTTGGATTTTCGGACGAATGCAATTTTTAACGAAAAACGAAATAAATAAAAACGAATTTAGGGAGTAACTAAATACATTTATTTTTCGGACGAAAACAAAATTCCGAAACAAAATATTTCAGTGTGCACATGTCTAATGCTCACGGGGATATCCCTAATGGATGGGGAGGAACATCTAGTGGAATAGGGAAATATAAAAATGATGGGTCGCAATGAGACTACATATATTGGAGGTATTATATGGGGTTGAGTGAGCCAAAAAAGCGTCACTACCCCAAAACAAACATTGCACTTGTAACAGTGCAAAGGGCAAGTAACAAGGAGTATAGTGTAAATACCTGCGGTAAGCATGTAGATTGGTATCTGCAAAGATCCTCGGCGTTTCCTGGCTGTGTAGCATCGACTGCTCACACAGTCAGGCATATATACGCCTAGAGATCAAAGGAGGGCCAATCAGGGCCATGGTATTGAGCAGTAGGAGAGGGAAGAGGGAAACAAGCAGACAAGGTGCTGGGGATTGTCAGCTGACGTCTCCCCACATCACCTGTGCTGCTGAATCCGGACCCACGCTCGTCATCACTGCGCCTTACGTGGTGACGTCAGACGTCGACGCGGCCCCCGGCACGGTAGTGGGCGGATGCACTGAACGAAGGAAAGGTCCAGTGCACAGATGCGGAGACCAACTGTCTCCACAGGTGCACTAGCACCAAGACACCCCCATAAAGGGGGGATGAAGCTGCCCCAAAGCGGCACACTGAGCACGCCATCGTGGGGCCCTCCATGCCGGGGAGCCTCGGTGGACCATCAAGGGCACCAATGGACCCCCGTAAAATTTGAAATATTTAAATACGGCTGCAAGTAATCCGATCCATCGGCTACTGTCTAGACAGTAAAAGTTAAACTCCAATCTTTTTCATTTAGTGTTTAAAAACAAAAGAAAACAATAATTACAGTGTAACAAATGCAGTGCAGGTTTTAAGTACATTGCTGGACATTATAAAATAACCCTGCAAACATGTACAGTATAACTACAGCAAATTACAAATATTGCATATACGCATAACATCACATTGTGCTAATAAATTTGGAGAGGGAAAAAGGAGACAACGAAAGAAAAAGAGAAAGAAAGAAAAAGAGAAGAAGAAGAAAAAAGAGAAGGAGAAAGGAAGAAATGGGAAGGAATATGATAGCTAAAAAGGAAAAGATTCATGAATTGCCTCTATTTATTGGTCTTTATCGTAAAGGCCTGACATGAAACCAGGTAAAAAGGGCTTGAGATTAAAGGCCTCCTTAAGGTTGAATATCCACCTAAGCTCTCGTTGCAGGAGGAGTTTGTCAAGGTCTCCTCCCCGAGAGCTGGGGTGTATTCTGTCCAAGACCAATACTCTAATCCTGGGGCAAGTACCATTGTGAGCAAATCGAACATGTCTACTTAGAGGTACATCGGGGTCACCCGTCTGCATAGCTTTGATATGGCGATACAGTCTTTGCCAAAGTTTCTGTATGGTCTTGCCCACGTAGACGCAATTGCAGCTGCATATTATTAAATAGACAACTGCATTGGTCTGACAGTTAGAAAAATGTTTGGACATGAATCGCATTCCATTGGGTAAGTAGATGTTTCTTCTGTGGTCCATATATTTGCAATACGTGCATGAGCCGCAGGAAAACGTTCCCATTGTTTTTGACCAATAAATAATTTAAGGATGTAGCACGTCTATATATATAATGGTTGGAGCCGGGGGCACATAAGGTCCCACCATGGGGTCTGATGTCAAAAGGTGCCAATATTTCTTACAAATCTGTACGATAGATGTGTGGTCACTAGAATAAGTGGTAATAATATGGCTATGGGTCTCCAGGGGTTTCTTTTTGGTGGTCAATAAATCATGTCTATTTTTGTTCTCTGTACGCTTAAAAGCCTTTTTGAGGCATTTGTGGCTATATCCCCTTTCCAAGAGGCGCCACTTGAGGTTATTAGCCTCACGCTTAAAATCTGAGTGATTGGAACAGTTACGCTTAATTCGTAAGTATTGTCCATATGGGATGGATTCAACTAAGGGTCTGGGATGGAAACTGGAAGAGTGAAGAATGGTATTACCTGCAGTAGTTTTCCTATACAGTTTACAAGATAACATGTTCGTGTCGCTTTTAAATATTTCAACATCCAGAAATGTGATTTTAGATGGATCAGAGGTCATGGTAAACTTTAGATTAAAATTGTTTGTGTTTAGTGCTGCTAAACATTCGTCCAGTAATTTGGACGATCCATCCCAGACGATGAAGATATCATCTATGTACTTACTTACTTCTCCCTGTGTCCGCAATATCCTTAGGGCTTCTCTCTTGTTTCCATTAACCAAGTCGTAAACCTAACTCTAGACTCTTCCAACCCAGCTCCTAAACAAACAACTGCCCTTTTCACCTTGCTCCGGTCACAAGACCTATATGATCCATGGAGGTGCTACCACGGTACAGAAAAAGATTGCACCTTCCATTCGCACACGCAAAAGTCCTACTCTCGAATTGATATGTTTCTGGTTGATAAACACACCCTCCAATCAGTTCAAGAAACCAAGATAGACATTATTACATGGTCTGACCATGCTCCCATTCTACTTAAACTATCCCCTCCTCACTCTACAGAGAAGGTGATGATATGGAGGCTTAATACCTTCCTCCTATCCCGTCCACATCTCCAGAAACAGGTCACATCTGAGATTGAACAATATTTTTTGCCTAATGCTGATTCCATAACTAACCCTACAGTTTGTTGGAATGCTCACAAGGCCTGCCTTAGAGGCCTCCTTATTAAGCTAGGAGCCCATGAAAAGAAACAACGCACTGCTACCACATATAAATTATTGGAGCAAATTTGCATCCTTGAATCTGCTAACAAAACTCAACCCTCCCTACACCTTGACTCTGAACTACGAACAGCTAGACAGAATCTTAGTGAACACCTTCATCAAAGCCTACACTTTTATGCACGCAACAACAAACCGGGAGCCTGCCTCGCACAACTCAAACGTTGCTTATTACACTCTAAAATTCCATACCTTGCTTCCCCCTCTCAAACCCGTATCACAGACCCCAAAGGTAATGCCAATCAATTTGGCTTGTTTTATGCTAATCTATACAATCTTACCACATCTGGTGGAGTCTCAGCCCCTACATCTAAAGACATGACTGACTTTCTGGCCCACGTACTTTTACCGCCACTGTCTCCAGAAAAAATCCAAACACTCTCAGACCCTTTCCATATATCGGAAGTTGAGCAAGCTATCACCTCCCTTCCGCTACACAAACCCCTGGCCCTGATGGCTTCAGCAATGAATACTATAAACAGTTTTCCACCCTGCTTGCCCCACATCTTTGACAATCCTTCAATCATATTGCTTCCTCAGGCCACATCCACCCAGAATCGTTCAAAGCCACCATCATGACAATCCCGAAACCTAGCAAACCGTCGGACAACCCTGCCAGTTACAGACCCATCTCATTACTAAATAAAGATATCAAACTGTACGCCAAACTGTTAGCCACAGGGCTCTCTAGCATCATCCCATAGTACCTAGCACACCCTGAACAGGTGGGTTTTGTGGCTGGTAGGCAAGCGTCTGATGGCACACGTGGATACATTGACCTACTAAAGTGGGTAGAACACCATCTAATGCCTTCTCTGTTCATCTTTTTAGAAGCGGAAAAGGCATTCGATAGGGTCAACTGGAGATTCCTCAAAGCAGTTCTGGAGAAATTTGGATTCTCAGGTCAAATTCTTCAAGCCATAATGGCACTATACTCCAATCCTAGAGCCTTTTTTAAAGCTGAGCTCCAGGCTCACCCCAATCTCTAACTAATCACCAGCATTGAAATTAAAAACAAAAAAAAAAAAAACAAACAAAAAAAGTCCCTTTTCCTAACCTAAATCCTTAGTCATGATATGTTCTGGCCCAGGGTATTTTCTCTTCTTCTGATCACAGGATATGAGGGCCTCTATCAGGTCTCCATGTCACCACCTGGGTGAAAGGGGCACTACCTATGGGCTGCCCAGCCCTGTGGTCCTCTCAGGAAACATAAGAGATCTCAGGTGATGACATCAGCACAGGGACTATTGGGGACTGGCAATAGACGGACACATCTGTAGAGCTGGATTACCATTCTCCCACATCTGGATATAGCACCACGATGTTTGCTGTAAGGTATAAAAATCTCAGTTTTGGCTTCATCAAACCACAGAAACTTCTCACATCTATCTTTATAGTATTCTATATACCTTCTGAAAACCACAGGAGAAATGTTATTAGTTTTCACTTTTACATGAAAAATCTGTTCAAAAATAAAAACAAAAAAAAATCCACTGTGATTCAAAGGTTCTATAAAATAAAATATGAATACTTCCTAGTGAATGAAAAATGTTTATAAGCACTTCACTAGTTTTAAATATAGAAGAATATACATGTCAGAAAACATGAAATCAGGCCCAGACAGAAGTACAGTTAACTCACACTCATTTAATAATAAGAGTAAAATAGAACAAACATAGTCAAAACATAGCCAAAGTTCGGTAACCGGAACGGATAGTCAGCCAAGCCAGAAGGTCAGGAATCAGTGTAGTAGAACAGCAAGCAGGATCTGGAGCCAGAAGGGATGTCAGCCAGGAATGCAGGAGATAGTCTCTGTGATGTTGACCAAGGCAAGGCAGAGATCCGCTGGGCTGGACGGCTTAAGTAGGCAGAACTGGCGAGCAAGATATCATCAACAGGTGAGGAGCTGTAGAGAGATAGGAGCTGGAAATTAGCCAACAGCTGAGCGGCCAGCTCAGAGAAGGAAGGGCTAAGCTCAGCGCCGACAATAACCATTTTAGCAATACTGTAATGAGCTCTTTTATAAACAATCTTCAACACTGCATAATAGATTGTCTGCTAATTGGCTGGAATGATACTGGATCTTACTCTGTGGGCAATATATGTACAGTTTGCCAACCGCAGAGGAAGACACACTGGTCTTGTGTGTAATTGCGTCATGGTGTTCCTGCTGGCGGCTCACAGGGGCTGGGCGAACTCCATAGGAAAGAAGAACTGCTAGTGAAATCCCACCACAAACTCCATGTGCATTCCACCTCCTTCATCACCTGGCACAGCAGGGTTGTTTGGTGGCTAAACCAATTTGTGTCTGACCCCTCCCCCTATCCTCCCTCAACTCCCGGAGGGGGAGATGTTTGTAGGACCTGTGAGGGGATCCATCCGAGGCCCTATGCTGCACACATTTGAAGGATATATTGGATTTTTATCTACGCCTATATCGTTTTGCACATATATGTGGAAATACTGTTCAACCTTTTATTGTTTGCAAAGCAGCATGCCAGATGAGGATTCACCAAGGACACCCATCCACCTCAAGCCAGCCATCACCAGCCAGCAGCATCCAAAACAGCCTTCATCATCACCCAGCACTTTCTGCAAGGCTTGTATTTAAGCCCCTTAAGGTAAGGGCACTGTGAGCACAGATGCATGAAGATTTTTGCACAGATTTTTTTATTACAAGCATAAAAGAACCTTTATAAATAGTATCACCATTGATGTTATACTTATTGATGATTCACTTCCACCAATGAATTTTGATTTTTTTATCAACCATACCATCATGTTATGATTTATTTATGTCACTCATTTTCACTATTGGACATTTTCTTATTATATTCATCGGATGCATATATTTAGTAGCATCACTTGGTGACTTAGTACACACTACAACACAACGTCACACATGTGAATAAGTTTATTGTTTCTTGTGTTTTGCTCGAAATCAATTATTTATTTATTCATTGTTTTGTGGTGGTTATGTATACACTATAGATTTTGCAGCAGTACACCTTAGTTTGATTACATGTTAGTTTATTTGTCATTGTATAGTAGTGCAGAGGTCCTTTCACATTTATTATACCCCAAGCAAATTGTTCCAAACAAAGCATTACTCACCCAGCCAACCTCTGCATCTCTCAGAGAACATATCTGCCACTGGGGAGAGGCCTGGACTGGCCCTTCTCCCTGGAGTTCTTTCTGCCACTGGAGAGAAGACAGGGTGACTGGGCTCACTCCGTCATGCTGTTGGGGATCTGGGCCAACTGCCCAGCATCCCTGGGGTATACAGGTGGGGACTGAAGTCCCATCCACCTTCACAGGAAATCCATCCTCTGTTAGTTGAGGGCAGAGTCCAGCAGTACTCAGCCCTGTTGTCAGCCCTTCTGCTGGAAACCCCATACCATCTGCTCCAGCTAACTGTTGGGGAGGGGGGCCAACTGCCCCACCTCCCTGGAACTCTTTAGTTGTTGCCGGTGCTGGGTAGAGGTTGGTAGCACTCTGCCCTGTTGCCAGCACTTCTGCTGGGGACTCCACATCCTCCGCTACGTCTAATTATTGGGGCAGGAGGCTGGCTTCCTCCACTCCCAAATGTGTAGCTGCCATTGGGGAGGTGAGCCGGCTGCTTCCTTTTCCATTCCCTCATCTGGCTGCTGGGACGACATGTCTATGGTACTGTCTCCCAGGTGCACTGATCTTTGCTGGGGAGGGAAGGCTGCTTCTTCCACCCTGGCCAACTGTTGGGGAGGGACAACACACACCTCCTCTCCCTTCTCCCCCTGTATCTGCTGCTGGGAAGTGATTACCACCTTCTCACCCTGAGCCTCCAAAACTGTCACAGATGTGGGGCAGAGGTCTTGGACCCTCTGTCCGGTTGCCAGCACTTCTGCTGGGGGTTTGCTAGGTGGTTCCTCCTCTACAGAAACGTCTATTAAATCCCCAGTCTCTGGAATTGCTAAAAGTTTACATCTACAAGACCAGTATGAGGCAATCCAGTGACTGCACGATTTATCCCGACACACCCTTCAACTCCGCCGCAACCCGGCGACAATAACTAAAGCACTCAAAAAACATCAGATTCTGCATAAGTGGAAATACCCAGCCATACTCTCCATCACCCACAATGGGGCAACAATTACCTTGTCAACATTAGAAGAAGGCCTAGCTGTCTTAAGCCAATGGGACATACTCCCTAAGTCTACATCTGCATCGTATCTGTGGAGACTTCAATTTAACGACAGACTCTCACATAGGCAGTAGCTCCCAGGTGAAAGGTCGTAGCAATTCCCTAGGGTCAAATGTCTCATTCAGAGGAGATGTACGATGCCTGGGGGTGTCAACATGCAAGTGAAAGAGATTACATTTACTTCTCTCCCAGACATCACACATACTCCCGTATTGATATGTTTGTGACTGATAAATGGCTACTACAAAAAGTATCCTCCTCTAGGATACACAATATAACCTGGTCTGACCATACTGCAATCTCCATTACTATAGCAGGGAAGTATGCCTCCCCCTGTTCCCATCTGGCTCTGCAATACTCGCTTATTACTGAAGCCCATCAGCTCTAAAGTTCTCACTCAGCATCTGAGAGAGTTCTTCTATAATAATGCATCTTCTGTTGATGATCCCCACACACTGTAGAATGCTCATAAAGCATATATGAGAGGAATTCTGATCCAACAGGGTGCTAGGGCAAAAAAGTGTTACAACCTCAAACTCTATACCCTCCTGTCTGAGATTCAAAGATTAGAATCCCAGAACAAGCAAGATACCACACATAGCACATCCATAAACCTTATAGAATTGCAAGAAGACTTAAAAAACTTGCTAACCCAGCAGTATGATAAAATTATTCGCCGTCTAAAGGCACAATCTTATGCAAACACAAATAGGACAGGTAAATACCTGTCTAACAGAATTAAAAAAGCCCAAGCTAAATCCAGAATTGCCCATTTAATGAATCCCACCCTACACCACAAGATTTTCAATCCCCAAGATATAGCAAACAATTTGCTGATTACTTTGGAGCATTATATAACCTACATAATGACCCAAATACTCCCCATCCCCCTGGAGAAAAACATTAACCACTTAAGTAACAAGCTTATTTTTTACACTTTGGTGTTTAAAATATTTTTTTTTGCTAGAAAATTACGTTGAACCCTCAAACATTATATATATATATCTTTTTTCAGACACCATAGAGAATAAAATGGCGGTCTTTGCAATACTTTATGTCACACTGTATTTGCGCAGCGGTCTTACAAACACAATTTTGTTGGGAAAAAAACACTATTTAATAAAAAATTAAGAAATCAGTAAAGATTGACAAATTTTTTCTATACTGTGAAAGATAATGTTACGCTAAGTAAATTGATACCCAACATGACGTGTTTCAAAATTGCACCCGCTTGTGGAATGGCGATAAACTTTGACCCTTAAATATCTCCATAGGCAATGTTTAAAAATGTCTACAGGTTACCAGTTTTAAGTTACAGAGGACATATTGTATGAGAATTATTGCTCTCAGACTAACAATTGTGGCGATACCTCACATGTGTGGTTTGAACACTGTTTACATATGCGGGTGCGACCTACACATGCATTCGCTTCTGCGGTGAGCACGGAGGAACGGGGCCCTTAAAATTTAATTTTAATTTTTTTGTTATTTATTTCACTTTTTATTTTTTATTTTTACATTGTTCCTTTTAAAAACTAATGGATCACTTTTATTCCTATTGCAAGGAATGTAAACATCCCTTGTATTAGAAAAAAAGCATGACTGGACCCCTTTATTGTGAGATCTGGGGTCAAAAAGAACTCAGATCTTACATTTACACTTCAAAGCAATAAAAAATTGAAAAAAATCTGTTTTTTTGCAATAAAAAAAATTTCCCTTTAAGCCGGTGGCACAGAGTCAAGTGGGGGCCATTATTCCCCTCACTCGACTTCCTATCCATCAAGGGAAAGGATTCGATCATCTCTGCTGCTACCGACGGCTCCGGTAAGCGTCGGAGATGACCGGGAAGCAGCGGGAGGGGGCACCTCTTGTGCCTCCGATAAAAGTGATCTTTCGGCGAATCCGCCGCGGAAACAACTTTTATCTTAAAGCAGACCACCCGCCGTGAATAAAAATACCAGGATTATGGTAGCTATCGTAAAAGTAGCGACGTAAATCTATGATGGGTGGAAGTGGATTTTTTACAAAGACTAAACCTCCCCACCCTCTCAGAGTCACATCTACTTAAGCTAAATGCCACATTTACAACCCATAAAATTGAACATACTATAATACATCCCTTCCTAATGGAAAATTTCCAGGCCCAGGTGGCTTTTCCAATGAATACTTCAAATCCTTTAGCAATATTTTATCCCCTTATCCCCACTTACAAAAAGTCTATACAAAAGTAGGGATGAGCCAAGCACCCCCCCCCCCCAGTTCAGTTCGCAGCAGAACATGTGTACAGGCAAAAATTTGTGTGAACAGGCAAACACCATTAAAGTCTATGGGACGCAAACGTGAAAAATTAAAAGTGCCGCCCATTTTAAAGGCTTATATGCAAGGTATTGCCATCAACAGTGTTTGGGGACCCGGGTCCTGCCCCAGGGGATATGTATCAATGCATAAAAACTTTGTAAAAATTGAAGTTTTTTCGGGAGCAGTGATTTTAATAATGTTTAAAGTGAAACACTAAAAAGTAAATATTCCTTTAAATATTGTGCCCTGGGGGTCTCCTTAGTCTGCCTGCAAAGTAGCACATCTTTCCTATGCTTATAACAGTACCACAGCAAAATTTCTAAAAGGAAACATGTCATTTAAAACTGCTTGCGGCTGTAATGTATTGTCGGATCCTGGCAATATAAATAAAAATCATTGAAGAAAATGGCATGAGTTCCCCCCCCAGTCCATTACCAGGCCCTTTGGGTCGGTTATGAATATTAAGGGGAACCCCATGCCAAAAATACCAAAAAAAAGACTTGGATGTCCCCCCAAAATTAATACCAGGTCTTTCAGGTCTGGTATGGATATTAAGGGGAACCCCACACAAATGTAAAAAAATGGCATGGGGGTCCCCCAGGCACTATATACTCTGAACAGCAGTATATATACTATACAGCCTGCCCTTTATTCTCTGCAGAAAAATTGGGCCTTAGGTGTTGGTGGTGCCAGAACACTGTAACCCCTCACAGTTACTCTTGTTGGGCGCAGGAATTGGCCCTGCTGTTAAATATTATATCAAAAATTGTAATTACATGGCCCTAGTAAACATGGGCAGAAAAATTGGGCCTGTTGATTTTGTGGCACCAGAACACTGTAACCCCTCACAGTTACTCTTGTTGGGCGCAGGAACAGCTCCTCCTTAACTATTATTTCAAAACTTGTAATTACATGCCCCTGGTAAACAGGAGCAAAAAAATTGGGCCTTTGGTTTTGGTGGCGCCATAGCACTGTAAGCCCTCACAGTTACTCTTGTTGGGTCCAGGAACAGGCCCTGCTGTAAAATATAATATCAAAAATTGTAATTACATGCTCCAGGTAAACAGGGGCAGCAAAAATTGGACCTTTGGTTTTTGTGGTGCCAGAACACTAAAAGATCTCACAGTTACTCTTGTTGGCCGCAGGAACGGGCCCTGCTGTGAAATATTATATTAAAAATTGTAATTACATGCCCCTGGTAAACAAAGGCAGAAAAATTAGGCCTTGGGTGGTGGTGCCCTAAACCAAAAATATTGTTGGAAGCTAGCATCATCAAGATTGAGGAGGAATAGGCTAATCAGCATAGGCATTCTTCAAGCGATCCCAGATCCATAGCAAATTCAATCAGTTGCATCAGCATCAGGTGCTTGATAGCTTCTGATCCAAGACAAATTCATTTTTATAAATGTGAGCCTATCAACGGAGTCTGTGGATGGGCACACACTTTGATCCATTACAAACCCTCCAGCAGCACTGAATGTGTTCAGAAAGCACGCTGGATGCAGGACAGGCCAGTAGCTCAATTGCATAGTGAGCAAGTTCTGGCCAGTGGTCCATCCTCAAGACCCAGTAACCCAGTGGATTTTCTGTTGGAAAGGTCTCCAAGTCTGCTCTTGCCCCTAGATATTCCTGCACCTTGTAATGCAGACACTGGCGATGGTTGCTTGAACTGATCAGACCTTGGTGCTGAGGACTGAAAAATTGTTTAAAAGCATTAGCTGGCCACCTTCTCCACCGCTCTTCCTCTGACTGAAGGAAGCCTCAGCATCATGTTGTCCTTCACCAGGAAATGGTAACCTCCCAGGGTCTGGAAATGCAGAACACAAACCTTTCTTCAAGGCCTCCTGAGGATGTTTCATCCTCTGCTCCCTCTGCGAAGGCAGGATGAGTTCTGCAACTTTACCCCTATAACATGGATAAGGAAAGGTTGCCAGAAAGTAATGATCCCTCGACTTGATACCACAAATCCTAAGGTCCTTTCGCAGGCTTTGCAGAATCAGGGAGGCCATGCAGTGTAAGTTTGCAGAGGCATTCGATTCTGAGTCCTCTGGGTCACTAAGGATCACATTATCCGTAACTAGTGTTATCCTCTACATCCATGCTGACACAATCCTCCTCCTCTTCTTCCTGTGTGTTTGGCATGCCTACAGGAATGCTATCTGGATAAAGGGGGCCTTGAGAGGAAAGGAAGTCCTCCTCTTCCTCATGCTATTCTGCCTCAAGTGCCCTGTCCATGATTCCACGAAGCGTGTGCTCCAGCAGGAAGACTAGAGGGACAGTGTCACTGATGTAAGGATTGTCGCTGCTCACCATCCTTGTGGCATCCTCAAATGGTGACAGGACAGTGCATGCATCCTTGATCAGCAGCCACTGGCATGGGGAAAGAAACCAAGCTCCCCTAACCCTGTCCTGGTGCCATACTCACACAGGTAGTCATTGATAGCCCTTTGCTGTGTGTGCAGCTGCTGCAGAATTGCCAACGTTGAGTTCCACCTGGTGGGCATGTCACAAATGAGGTGGTTGGTGGGCAGGTTGCATTCCCTTTGAATATCAGCCAGCCTAGCACTGGCATTGTATGACCAGTGGAAATGACCACAGATATTTCTGTCCTGCCCCAGGAGATCTTGTTTCCTGGGTACCTGGCCAAGACCTGCTGCACTACCAAATTCAGGACATGTGCCAAACATGGAACATGGGTCCCTGATGGAGTGCAGAAAGAAGGTTGGTGCCATTGTCGCATACAACCATTCTTGGCTGAAGCTGGCATGGCGTCAACCACCTCTGAGCCTGCCCCTGCAGAGCTGACAGAATCTCAGCCCAGTGTCGCTCCTGTCCCCTTGGCAGACCAACTCAAGCACCACATGGCATCTTTTAGCCTGACTGCTTGCGTACCCCCTCAAACGCTTACAGAGCACTGCTGGTTGAGAGGACAAATCTGCAGAAGAAGCTATAGAGGAAGAAGAAGAGGAGGGGATAGAGATGAGAGATGTGGCAGAATCACCATTAGCATTTTGGAGGCGTGGTGGTGGAACAAGCTCCAACAACACTGAACCCTGTCCTGCATCATTCCCAGCTGCCAGCAGAGTTAGCCAGTGCACCGTGAAGGAAAGGTAATGTCCCTGTGCATGCCTGCTGGACCATGAGTCAGCAGTAATATAAACCTTACTGCTTACCGCCCTGTCCAACGAGGCCAAAACATTGCCTTCCACATGCATGTAAAGAGCCGGAATGGCCTTCCATAAAAAGAAATGGTGTTTTGGAACCTGCCACTGAGATACAGCACATTCTACAAATTCTCAAAAGAATGCAGAGTTTACCAGCTGAAAAGGCAGAAGTTGCAGTGCTAGTAACTTGGCCAAGCTAGCATTTAGAAGCTGAGCATGTGGATGGCTGGGACCAAATTTATTTTTAAATCTAATAATTTTTATTAAGTTTCCATAAAAAAGAAGTACAGAAAAATAGGAAGACAATATTGATTCCAATTATGCATTATAACATATAATATAAAGTTGTTTGAGTGATTACAATGAAACAACAGAAGTCACACTTTAAACTTGAACAGTAAGTATAGTACTATTCGTACTCGATCGGTAGGGGTATTGACTCCTCACCCAGACACCCCATCTGGGAGCAAGCTGTGTCTAAGGATGGGAGGCAACATGGCCAACCTTTACTTTAATCATATGTTTAAATGCTAGTCTATTATCGATTTTTGCAGTTATGAAAAACATGAGATTCGATCAAACAGTGCAATTAATGGAAACGTTAAACAATGTGTTTCGCTTGTCGCTATTAACCAGTGTTAACATGTATCATCTATAGAGTTAAACTGGTAACTCCTAAGGAGTAACATTATGACATTCCTTGAGCCTTCTATGGCAGTTTAACCTACCAGATCCTGAAATAGAGTAATGCTTAATGTGTAGTGACTGTCTTTCTGTGCACCACAACTAGGAGCCCTCTGTGTCCCGGAGGAAGGTCTGCCTGCTAATTCCTCATCTTTGTAGGGTGAACTACAGACAAATTATTGTAGGACCACAACAAGAGATTGACTGCAATTGCATGGTATACCTATTGTGTGTACGCTTTTGTGCTCTCTAGAAGAGAGGGACCTATGGTACTCCTAGGTCATATCATTGAAAGTATTGTAGTCAAGTTTAATATCCACTTTCTGGATATGTTAGCTATTCTTAAGCCAGTTTACCCATGGTTGCCATAGAGCTAACATCTTGGTGTGTATGCCTCTGCCCTCTGCTGAAGGATAGTGATATTTCATATGAATAGTGTGTGTTTACTGTTTCTAATGTATCTTTGATAGTAGGTGCTTTGTTGGATTTCCACAATTTTGTTAGGTTTGGTTTTGCTGCTAGGAGAATATGAGTTGTTATAAGTCTGAATTGGAGTGGTATATTGCCTATTGTAAGGTTTAGTAAGGCGAGTTCTGGGCTCTGCGGTATGTTAGTTTTTGTGATATCTCCCAATATTCTGAATATGTGTGCCCAAAAGGGTTGTAGTACAGGGCAAGTCCAAAATATATGGATTACATCTCCTCCATTGCACCTGCAACATGAGTCAGAATTTTGGGGTCCAAATGTGGTTAACTTGTCGGGAGTCAGATACCATCTTAATGAGATTTTATGATATGATTGATGATTGAATATTGACCCAATTGCTTCTGTCCATTGTTGGTCTGAATAGGTTTTGCCCAGGTGGTATGGGGTTTAAGTTTAGTAAATTCTGTTTTTTGGCGTGTATTGTAGAACAGCGATATGCACTTTTTTTAGGTATTGAATCAGTAAGGTAGCGCCAGGCTTTAGTGGGAATGTGATATTTTTGATCAGCTCTATATCTTAAGTGGTGCGATATGTGGATGTGGTTAAGGTGTTCCGAGGCTGGGAGGTGATATTCTTGGCACAGTTGTTTAAAAGGTTTCAGTTTCTTTCCCAGGAAAATATTAGTATGTGTTTAATGCCCTTTAATGCCCTTTTTGCCAGTGTGATATTCCAAGATCTGGTGTTAGTGTGTTTATGGTCTCTATTGGGATAGGCGGGGAAATAGAATCCCCTGTGGGTTTTGTAGACTTGACTAATCTAAGCCATGTGTTGGCTGATGCTCTCATTGTTGGAGGGTATGCTGCGGGGATCCAAGTGGTACTCCTAGTATCCATGGTGAAAGAATGTATTGGGATACTATTGAGGATTCAATGCAACTCCAAAGAGTTTTAGGGATAGGTTAGAACCAGTCGCATATTTGGGCTAGATTCGAGGTGGTGTAATAGTCCTCAAAGTCAATATACCCTGTACCTCCAGCTAGCTTATTTTTTGTAAGGTATGGGCGTGCGCAACAAGGTTTTTTCCCCTGCCTGTCACGTACCTGGTGGAGATCGAGCTGGAGAGGGGGCTTCTCTTGCACCTCCTGTCCGACACCCCTGGTAGTGATGACAAGGAGTGAAGGACACAGAGTGGCATGAGGGCCAATGTAGTGGATGGCGCTGGCTGGACCTTGGCAGGAACCAGGTGACTGAAGAGCGCTGGGCAGGCTCTGAGAACTGGAGCTCTGTATCGCTGGGTCAATAGATGGAGGCATAGCCGGGACATAAGCCAGGAGGTCATCAACAGCCAAACAGAGCATGTACCTAGATGAGAGGCAGAGAGGGGACACAGGCCGGGTTCGGTACACAGATGGGTAGCAAGGTACAGGAACATCAGTCAGAAGCAGAGTCAAACACAAGCCGGGATCAGGTAGGCAGGCGGAGGTCAAGGAGAAGGCTCAGGTGAAGCCGGGTCAAGACACAGGAAGCTGGAACAGATCAGGTAAACAAGCACTAGCTGAAAGACCATTGAGCAATGTTCATGTGTCAGTGTTCAGTTTAAATAGGCTTACTTGGCGCCCATACGTGAACGTGCGTGCACGTCCGCGCATGCGCCAATACAAGTCCCTCTTTGTACACACACTGGTGTGCCCGTGCTTGTGCGCAGATGCGCGTCTGTTAGCCGGCCTTCTCTTACACTGCCACATAAGAATTTGTTCAGTGTGGTCTGGAGATCTTTGAAATACTGTTTAGGGATAACTATGGGGATGGTTCTGAACAGGTAGAGCAGTTGGGGCAAGTGGAGCATTTTAAATGATTGAGTGTTTGGATAAGGATTATGGACCTTTCAGCGAATGGTTTGAAGTTAGCCGTAAAGAGATTTTTCACTGATTTGGTAATCTGCCCATATATACAGAAATTGATCTTTTAGCAAAAGTTTGGTGGTAGGCATCTAGACCTAAATCTAATACAAAAGACTTAGTTTCATTTACTTTATAATATGACATTTTTTCTGAACCAATTCAAAGTTTTTTTGTATTTCCACCAGGGAAGAAGCAGGATTGGTGATCATGAGAATTACGTAGTCTGCAAATAAGTTAATTTTGTGGGACTTTTGGTCTAGTTGGAAACCCGAGATTAGAGGGTTGGCTCTTATATGGGCTGCTAGGGGTTCCATAGGTAGGTTAAAAATCAAAGGTGAAAGTGGGCTTCCCTGTCTGATTCCATTGCTAATTTTAAATGGTTGCGAGAGCATGTCAGAAGACTATAATCTTGCTGAAGCTTGGTATAAAGGGCTAGTATAGCCGTTAATATTTTGCCTTGGAATCCAAATTTATGAAGGACATGGTGTAGGTATGACCAGTGAATCCTGTTGAACGCCTTCTCCGCATCCAGCGATAGGAGAAGAGAAGGTGTTACGGTGGATTCCGCATGGTGGATAATATTAATGAGTCTTCTACTGGCGTCCTTTTGTGAATCCTGTTTGATCATTGTGGATGAGGAATGGTAGTATATCATGTAGTCATGTTGCTTTAATTTTTGCATACATATTTATGTCTAGATTGAGAAGGGAAATAGGCCTAAAATTTTGGGGGGAGGTCGGCTCCTTCCCTGGTTTTGGGAGTGTCATTCTTTAATTTTGTTCTGTTTTTCTAGATCAGTGATCTGGGACATAAGTGAGTCAATACACTGCGTCCTCTCCCTCTTTTTACGTGCTCCAAACTGTATCAGAACCCCTCTGATATATGCCTTGTGTGCATTCCACACTGTGGACACAGATCCCATGTTGTGTGAAAAAAAATCTGTCAGGTGTTTTGCAAGATCTGTGGCGTGAGACAGTTGTTGCAGGAGGTAATTATTTACTCGCCACATGAACGTTGGGGGATTTAATGATGCATCTGCAATAGAGATGCTGATAGGTGTGTGGTCCAACCAAGTCACGGTGTGGATATCAGATGATTGGGTTTTTTGTAAGAGACATTTGTCAACCAGGAAGAGATCTATGCGAGAGTATGATTTATGCACAGGTGAGAAATACATAAAGTCCCTTTCAGGACCAAGGTGACACCTCCACACATCATAGAGTTCTTGTGTGAAGAAAAATTTTTGCAGGGGAGATTACTTCCTTTCAGTTGTTGATATGGAATCTAGGTGCGTATCGGGTACTATTCCCCGCAAACAATGAGGTGGCCTTGTTGAATATGACTTTGTATAAAAACCCATCTGGTGGTTGTTAGGGGTATATATATATGGTAAGGTGTACTTTAGGTTGTTGATAGAGAAGATTATGTATCGACCGAGGCGTTGGCGTCTCTAATGGCAATCAATACTCCACATTGTTTTAAGGAGAAGGAGGCTTGGTAAATTTGCGGGAAGCTCTTGTTTGAGCATTTAGGTGGGGCTGTGGAGGAGAAATGTGTCTCCTGTACACATAGTATATTGCATTTGTGGTCTTGGGTAGTTTTCCAAAGAGAGTGACGTTTCGCAGGGTGGTTAAGGCTGTGTGTGTTGATAGACAATAAATTAAGTGGCATGTTCATTGTGTTTGGGGGTATGTGTGTTGAGTTTAGACACTCATGGTTTGGCGACGAATCTGTAGGAAGTCCAGTTGTGGAAAGGAGTTTGTCTTTTGAGATGAGGAGTATTAGCTTTATGCTTCTGTGGTTTCGGCCGTCTTAGCTGAAATGTTGTATCTAAAAAAAAAACTGCGTAACAAGTAAAAAATTAAGTAAAAATGAAGAAAAAAAATAAAGAACAAGTTGCCGGGCGACAATTCGTAAACATAGTGTGGTAATCAACAAAAAAATAGGCTGAAATCAGCAAATGCTCTGTTGGAGTAAACAGTCAAATGCAACAATGGGTTGTGTGAGCCTGAGGCCGGAGAGAACATTTCTGTCAAGATTACAAGCCCTTTGGGCATTAATGTCAGCCTTGTTTACCTTGTTGTTTATCAGAGTACCTTTCCCTTTGCTGTAGCGGGCGCTTTGTAGCTGAGAATGGGTTGTTGTCTTGTGGAGGACCTATTATAATTCCCCATGCGAGGAGTAGTTTCATCCCTCCGGTTAGGGTGGAAATAGTGTGAGAGTTTCCATTCCTGGTGACTAGTATGTTCTCAGGGTACCTCCACTTGTATTGTATCCTGTGGTTATTCATGGCTTTCGTCACTGGGTTCAGGTGACATCACAATTGGAGGGTGTATTTGGAGAAGTCAGGGAAAGTTGGATCTCTTCAAATGGAGCTGGGAGAGTGCGTTTGAGTCTGGCTGTTGATAGGAGTTTTTCCTTAGCGTGGAAAAAGTGCACTCTCATGAGCACATCCCTGGATACAGACGCAGCCAGATGGGGTGGTTTGGCAATCCTGTGGATCCTAACCAGAGGAAAGGGAGTACAGGGATTATGACGGTGCCAGGAAGAACACAATATTTTCAAATTTTAAAGTTAAAAATAATTTTTATTATTACACAAAAATTGTAAAAAATAAACTATACAATCACAAAGACATGGTGTGCATAATTGCTAAAAACATATCTGTAGCGAGCTTCACGTCACTTGGCCTAGGAGACGTAGCGGCCAATGCAGTGGGTAGGTATTTTAGATGCCCGACATGTTTCACCAGTATTGGCTTCCTCAGGGACAGATTATTGATACCTAAAGCGCTACAGTAACTCTATAGAAAGAGATATAACAATCAATATGCATGCTAGGACAGATAATACATTAAATATAAAAAAGATATGAAGGATCTAAATATTCACATGTTTGCGAGTCGTCAGGGTAGACCAACCCCCACCACCACCAACCAAATAGTGCCACAGGAGACTCCTCCACACATACAACACCAGATAGCCAAAGGCCCCCAACCAGACATTCTAAAGATGGAAAATATATACCTGCAAATCACCAGGAGGGTGCCACACACCTCCGGAGCAGGGCCTCCAGTAAAGACCACAATAGGTAGCTGCAGGGAGCGATAGGAAAGGCCTGGCCGAGTATATGTCTAAAAAATGCAATTATTTGTAAATAAGTTCATTATAATAGTTTCTAGAGGGGTCATATGGCCCCACATTAGTTGAGGAATAAAGAGAGTGTATAGGACTAACATAGTCTCTAATTAATGTACTTACAGAAAAATACTCTTTAAAATGAATAACAGGACACCGATAGATCACTAACGTTGAAAGGAATTCAACAACAGCAGAGAGGGTATCTCTATAAGTTGAATAGAGAAAGAGAAATTTTGTGGCATATGGAATTGTCTAAGGGGTAGTGCAATTACAAATTGCACTTTAGCTATATCAGTGAATAGATTGGACCAACAATGAGCAAAGTAAGTTTGACACTTACCACTAAGTAGGTATAGAATCATATAGTGAGCTGAGAAAAAGCCTGCAGCCGGTTGCAACGCCAGATGAGGCAAACTGAAGCACAAAAGACAATGTCAGCAAGAAGTGAGTAAAATAAGTAAACCAATACCCCAAGTACAGATGGTCCACAAGAATGCCTACCGGATCAGTTGGCAATGAATGCATCGGTGTCCTGTACATCCCTGGCGTGTGTACTGGCCTGGGATGCCGGCGTTCTTATGCTCCCCACACACGAGCGGTGTCTGACGTCACCGCACGTGTGAGCGGACGAAAAAGGCCACAGCGCATGCGCCACTCGCAATTCCGTCCAGGCCTACAAGGTCCAGAGGGCATTGCGGTGGTATCTATGGTGATGTGTAAACACATCACAGGCAGCCCGCAGTATCTGAATGCCGCAATTGGCAGCGTGATACCTGGAAGATGGTGTCAATTTCCAGTGTGCCGTGGCTAGGGCGGGCAGAGGGAAATCCAATGCCCTTGGGTGTCCATACAGCTGAATGTGTCTCCAGCAGGAGGCTGAAAGCACCAGATCGAGTGCGCACCCACCACAGCGAAATACAGGGGCCTGAGGGCAAATGAGAAGCTGGAAGTGGAGAGGGAAGGGGGGGGGGGAGGAGGAAATGGGGGACTAGGCATCCGGAGGTGCAAGAGTGCCACCAGGGCACAAAGGGGGGGGGCGGGGCGGAGGTGAGTGAGAACAAGCCAGGGATATATGTAGAGCCCCAAAGAAATGCCTGCACACACGGCATGAATAAAAATGGGACAGAACTCAGGAGGAAACAATAGAGAGGGGCTAGGTCCCTGGGATGTGCCCACACAGATCACCCTGACAGCTCGCAAAGATGACATCAAATAGTGACACAAAATATCCATCAACTACGAACCAAATAATTATGAATGGGACATATATTTAATACAGTACTATGCATGCCATGATGATTGAAAAGGTATATCTTGGATATATGTATGTCATATACAATCATGTAAGAATGAAAAATTAAGTAAAGACAAAAGGGAGGAAGGGGCTGTATCCTAATCCAACATGACTATCTCACACGTGGGGAAGACAAAAGGGAGGAAGATAAAGAAACATAAACAAAGTATGTAATACAAAATATAAAATAAAATAAAGGGTACAAAAAGAATTTGTGAAAAATTCATGAAAAAAATTATTATTGTCCACCCCCTGAAGGGGTCTCCCTATAAAAAGGGTTTGAAACTAATATTTTCATTAAGCCCAGGATATGTAGTAGCTTCCAAAATATGTATCCACTTTCCAATTGAAGGAGTTTTTGGTCAATGTCTCCACCCCTCACATGTGCAGGGATGTGTTCCAATGCTGTAAATCCCACAACGTGGGGATTGGAGTCATAATGCTGTGCTATATGTCGATTAACAGAGGTGGAGGTCTTTCCTTTTAAATAAGGGTTTGATGTGATCGCGAATCCTAACACAGAATTGGCGATTAGTTTTACCCACATAATAACTACCACATATACATGTGGCAAGGTATACTACACCAATATAAAAATATTCAAAAAAGACTGCGCTAAAAAAGTGACATAAATAGTAACTATATATATGAATGTATAAATAGAGATAAATAACAATCTATCAAGTGATCCAAAATAATGATATTATGATGGAAGCAGAATATCAATAAAATTAATATAAACAAATATGCCAAAATAATAAAATAATGAAAACAGGTATTGAACACCAGATGACAAAAGTGACCAAAAATGAAGTGAAAATGATCAAAAGAGAAACAGTCCTTGGAACAAGGCAAATTCAATTGGTGATCCTAGAGGTTAAACACCCAACACCCAGTGAAGAATCCTCCACCTTATTAGATGTACGCTTACCAGAGGTAAGCTAAATATCAGCTTATCTATGGACGTCCACTCAGGGGAAACCGACTCCTCAAATATTCTCACAGGGAAGGGGCAGGCAGGATCTCTCCGTGCGGTGGATTCAATCGACATACCAGGGGGACCCAGAGGAATAAAGAATTTTCTCCATAGTGTGAATCAGTATAACCATTTATTAAGACGAAGAATGTACACACTTACATTAAAATTCGCGGTAGAAGGTACATAGGAAATAAAACAGCCGGCCAGCTTGCATGCACCCATTCGGAATGAGATAGGATGAAAACGATGACGTCAGCGCGTCGGCCTTCCTACTACACCAATAGTTTGACATGTGATCTTGTGTTTAATTCTGTGTGTCTGCCATTTGGGAGCGGTTTCTCGCGTATATCATAAACAAACTCACATATATCACAGTGGCCACATGGAAATGTGCCAAACACTGTTGAAAGACACTCTGGTTTGGGTGTATGATGACTCGCCGTAACTTTGTCCCGTAGGGACGGGGAACGACGGTAGGTGATTTGAGGCTTGGACTGAATATATTTTTTTATTTTTTTTTTATTTTTATATATTTACCTACCCACTGCATTGACTGCTACGTCTCCTAGGCCAAGTGACGTGAAGCTCGCTACAGATATGTTTTTAGCAATTATGCACACCATGTCTTTGTGATTGTATTGTTTATTTTTTACAATTTTTGTGTAATAATAAAAATTATTTTTAACTTTAAAATTTGAAAATATTGTGTTCTTCCTGGCACCGTCATAATCTCTGTACTCCCTTTCCTCTGGTTTGATATTCAAATTTTTGGGATGAGGTGCTGTATCACATTGAGGGCCGCCCAGCCACATAGTAATTTTTGTGGCCTTTCTGGACTCTTATCCTGAAATTAGAGTGTTTTAATACACTTATTTTGGGCTGGGTTACCCTCTTATATTTATGTCAGTGCCAGGACACGCACTTTATGTCTTCGCTTATTAATCATTTACTATTTTTCTTTAAATTCCAAAATTAAGCCTTTATAAGTTGACACATTGTAAACTGTACAATTTCTTGTAAATAATTTCACTGATGTTTCATTGTTGTTTCCTCTGAAGTCATGGTGGATTTCTGTGGGGAAGGTTGGGAGGACCTCATGACCAAAATCCAAACGTCACACACAAGCTCTAATGTCTCGGACACTGAATTGGACAAATATTTCATTAGATTTCAAAGGTTATTAGAAAAGAAAGTTTGTGTCTATTGGCACAAGACTTATTTCGAAAAATATGTCGAGAATCAGATCGTCCCTCGGGGACTTAGAATCCAAATATTCCCCAATATCAAAAAAATTACTGACCCCCTCAAAAAGGCTTGGGAAGATAATTTACAAATGTGCTCTTTTAATATGATTCGTACGCTCTGTCAGGAGTACGACAAGGAACTAGCACTGTTAGATGTTTCCATTAATGAATGGCTTGCGGATCGGGCCGCAGACGTGACCTCCTCGAGGTTTGCCCAGAGGGAGAGGGACCTCCGGGCTTACCTCGAGGAGTACACAATAGACATTATTAATGCCAAAGAAAACAAGTTCCTGCGGGACAAACTTGCCCACACTAATGGTTATGCCTACAAATGGGATGGAAATACCCCCAAAAAACCCATCAGTAAACCTAATTCGGATAATGTACCTAAAAATAACACTGAAGCACCTAATGTTTTTTCCACTTCTTTCTCCTCTAGTTCATCCACCACTTATCGTGAGCTCTCACAAGATGTGATTTACCTACCTCCTCCACAGACTCTATTCGACGCACCTTTGTAACTACGCATTCTACCAAGCCCCTAGGGACCCGATCCAAAACCACGAGCACTTCTACTCCGCTCACACGAGCGCTACCACGGCCACCACTCACTTCTACTCGCACTGCGCACTCGGCACTCCCTACTACCACTCCAGCACCACTAGCACTCCCAGCTCCTATGACAAGACGGGTTAGTGAACCTACTTTAACCACCATGTTTCCCACAGCATCTCAGTCGATTGATCCCAAATTGGCTCCAATTTTTTTATCCCAAGCCCTGGACTCAACACAGAGTCCAACACTGTAGCACCCACCACTCCTCGGTCACAGCACACCCTGGATCTAGATGTGGTCAATCTTTCGTCCTTTCCTTTAAGTAAACATCAAATAAAAGTTCTACAATTAGGCCTTACCTTCTGTCCTTCAACAGAATTTGACAAATTTCAATTTGTCAAAGACATACAATTGTTTGCAAGAAAACTAATGTATAAGGTTATTTTTGATAAAACCACCGTCACTCCAACGGTGGCTTCAGTTTCAGATAACAGTGTCCCTACGGTGGCCGAAATTCAGGCCATTGAAGACCTGTTAACGCTTCTTGAAGAGGGTGGTACAGAGGATGAATGCGAGTGGCAATTTGATGACCACGGCATTGTCGCCTCTGGAGTATCCTTTCCCCCTCCCTTATCTTTTAAACCAAAATCTACAAGTTTTCCCAATCTTTCCATGTATCCCAATATTTGGGCATTCGTTGAACAAATAAGCAAGACCATTAAAGAGATTGATTTCTCCTCCCCATGTTCTTCTAACTTGTCTGGTGCCCAGAGGCAGGCCCTGAAATCTCTTCAAAACCACCCAGGTTTGGTTATAAAACCTGCCGACAAGGGTGGTAACGTGGCTGTCATGGATGTTGCGGCATATGAAACCATGTGCCGCAACATCCTTGACAACCCTGACTGGTATAGACCCATTTCACGCACACTTATTGAAAATTATGCTCACGAATATTATGAACTTATTTTTTCTGCTTATCAGAAGGGAATCATAGACATTAACACCTGGAAATTCTTAAATGTCAAAGATGCAAGAATACCTACGTTCTATGCCTTGCCCAAACTTCAAAAGTCCCTAAAAAACCCTCCTGGGCGTCCAATCATATCAGGGTGTTCAAGTTTGACAAAAAATGCAAGTGCCCTGGTGGACAAATACTTGAATCCACATGTTCAGGCCCTTCCCTCCTATGTACAGGACACAGTACATCTCCTAAGTATTTTTGAGGACCTACAGCTTCCTGGATGGTGGCATTAGATGTAGAAAGTCTGTACAACACTATACCTCATGGTACTGGCATTAAAGTCATCTCTAAATTGTTACAGGACAGAGGCCCCAGTTTTGAGGCATATAATCAATTTGTTGTTGATCTCCTGAACTTTATCTTAACACGTAATCATTTTGTATTTGGTACTTCCCACTTCCTCCAGGTGCAAGGCGTGGCCATGGGCACTAAATGTGCGCCATCCTACGCCAATTTGTACCTGGGGGGGTGGGAAAAGGATCTATTTTCTAATTGCGATCTAGTCGATTTCCTGTGCCACATGGTTTCATGGCACAGGTATATAGACGATATCATCTTCTTTTGGTCGGGCACTCGAGAACACCTTTCAAGATTTGTGGATACTTTGGCAGTTAACTCATATAATCTTAAGTTTACAATGGAGTGTAGCCAGAAAAGGATTACCTTCCTTGACCTGGAAATATGACTGGATCCTGAAGGAAATCTTTCTTCATCCCTGTATCGTAAAGAAACGTCAGGGAACACCATCCTACACGCTAATAGCGCTCATCCCAAACCACTGCTTAACAGTATCCCTTACAGCCAATATTTACGCATTAAACAGAACTGCACTGATGAAAAAGACTTTTTTATGGCCTCACATGACCTTTATGAAAGACTAAAAAGAAGAGGGTATAGCCATAATCTGTTGAAGCAGGCCTTTAATAAAGTGAAAAAATTGGATCGCAGAAAACTGATATTTTCTACCAAAAAGAAGGACGGCTTTCAGCCAGTCCGGGTCATAACCCAATATTCCCAACATCATAAGGAGATAAGGGACATTTTATATAAATTCTGGCCCCTCTTAACAGCAGATAACACTATTAAAAAATATATTCAGTCCCAGCCTCAAATCACCTACCGTCGTTCCCCGTCCCTACGGGACAAACTTACGGCGAGTCATCATACACCCAAACCAGAGTGTCTTTCAACAGTGTTTGGCACATTTCCATGTGGCCACTGTGATATATGTGAGTTTGTTTATGATATACGCGAGAAACCGCTCCCAAATGGCCAGACACACAGAATTAAACACAAGATCACATGTCAAACTATTGGTGTAGTATACCTTGCCACATGTATATGTGGTAGCTATTATGTGGGTAAAACTAAACGCCAATTCTGTGTTAGGATTCGCGATCACATCAAACCCTTATTTAAAGGAAAGACCTCCACCTCTGTTAATCGACATATAGCACAGCACCATGACTCCAATCCCCACGTTGTGGGATTTACAGCATTGGAACACATCCCTGCACATGTGAGGGGTGGAGACATTGACCAAAAACTCCTTCAATTGGAAACTAAGTGGATACATATTTTGAAAGCTACTACATATCCTGGGCTTAATGAAAATATTAGTTTCAAACCCTTTTTATAGGGCGACTCCTTCAGGGGGTGGACAATAATAATTTTTTCATGATTTTTTCACAAATTCTTTTTGTACCCTTTTATTTTATTTTATATTTTGTATTACATACTTTGTTTATGTTTCTTTATCTTCCTCCCTTTTGTCTTCCCTACGTGTGAGATAGTCATGTTTCATTAGGATACAGCCCCTTCCTCCCTTTTGTCTTTACTTAATTTTTCATTCTTACATGATTGTATATGACATACATATATCCAAGATATACCTTTTCAATCATCATGACATGCATAGTACTGTATTAAATATATGTCCCATTCATAATTATTTGGTTCGTAGTTGATGGATATTTTGTGTCACTATTTGATGTCATCTTTGCGAGCTGTCAGGGTGATCTGTGTGGGCACATCCCAGGGACCTAGCCCCTCTCTATTGTTTCCTCCTGAGTTTTGTCCCATTTTTATTCATGCCGTGTGTGCAGGCGTTTCTTTGGGGCTCTACATATATCCCTGGCTTGTTCTTACTCACCTCCGCCCCACCCCCCCCTTTGTGCCCTGGTGGCACTCTTGCACCTCCGGATGCCTAGTCCCCCATTTCCTCCTCCCCCCCCTCCCCCTTCCCTCTCCACTTCCAGCTTCTCATTTGCCCTCAGGCCCCTGTATTTCGCTGTGGTGGGTGCGCACTCGATCTGGTGCTTTCAGCCTCCTGCTGGAGACACATTCAGCTGTATGGACACCCAAGGGCATTGGATTTCCCTCTGCCCGCCCTAGCCACGGCACACTGGAAATTGACACCATCTTCCAGGTATCACGCTGCCAATTGCGGCGTTCAGATACTGCGGGCTGCCTGTGATGTGTTTACACATCACCATAGATACCACCGCAATGCCCTCTGGACCTTGTAGGCCTGGACGGAATTGCGAGTGGCGCATGCGCTGTGGCCTTTTTCATCCGCTCACACGTGCGGTGACGTCAGACGCCGCTCGTGTGTGGGGGGCATAGGAACGCCGGCATCCCAGGCCAGTACACACGCCAGGGATGTACAGGACACCGATGCATTCATTGCCAACTGATCCGGTAGGCATTCTTGTGGACCATCTGTACTTGGGGTATTGGTTTACTTATTTTACTCACTTCTTGCTGACATTGTCTTTTGTCCTTCAGTTTGCCTCATCTGGCGTTGCAACCGGCTGCAGGCTTTTTCTCAGCTCACTATATGATTCTATACCTACTTAGTGGTAAGTGTCAAACTTACTTTGCTCATTGTTGGTCCAATCTATTCACTGAAATAGCTAAAGTGCAATTTGTAATTGCACTACCCCTTAGACAATTCCATATGCCACAAAATTTATCTTTCTCTATTCAACTTATAGAGATACCCTCTCTGCTGTTGTTGAATTCCTTTCAACGTTAGTGATCTATCAGTGTCCTGTTATTCATTTTAAAGAGTATTTTTCTGTAAGTACATTAATTAGAGACTATGTTATTCCTATACACTCTCTTTATTCCTCAACTAATGGGGGGCCATATGACCCCTCTAGAAACTATTATAATGAACTTATTTACAAATAATTGCATTTTTTAGACATATACTCAGCCAGGCCTTTCCTATCACTCCCTGCAGCTACCTATTGTGGTCTTTACTGGAGGCCCTGCTCCGGAGGTGTGTGGCACCCTCCTGGTGATTTGCAGGTATATATTTTCCATCTTTAGAATGTCTGGTTGGGGGCCTTTGGCTATCTGGTGTTGTATGTGTGGAGGAGTCTCCTGTGGCACTATTTGGTTGGTGGTGGTGGGGGTTGGTCTACCCTGACGACTCGCAAACATGTGAATATTTAGATCCTTCATATCTTTTTTGTATTTAATGTATTATCTGTCCTAGCATGCATATTGTTTGTTATATCTCTTTCTATAGAGTTACTGTCCCTGAGGAAGCCAATACTGGCGAAACATGTCGGGCATCTAAAATACCTACCCACTGCATTGGCCACTACGTCTCCTAGGCCAAGTGACGTGAAGCTCGCTACAGATATGTTTTTAGCAATTATGCACACCATGTCTTTGTGATTGTATTGTTTATTTCTTACAATTTTTGTGTAATAATAAAAATTATTTTTAACTTTAAAATTTGAAAATATTGTGTTCTTCCTGGCACCGTCATAATCCCTGTACTCCCTTTCCTCTGGTTTGATATTCAAATTTTTGGGATGAGGTGCTGTATCACATTGAGGGCCGCCCAGCCACATAGTAATCCTATGGATCCTGTCTATAGTGATTTTAAGTGGGGTACCATCAGGCATATTAACACCCATGAGGTCTTGGGCGAATTTGTGGAGAGCTGTTGGTGGAACAGATTCGGGGACACCCCTAAATTTAACGTTGGCTTGGACAACTCAACTGAATTTCTGGTCAATATGGTACTTGTTTGATCCAGTGTTGCTCATCCTTTACCTCTTCATATGCGCCTACAAGATCATTGATAGTGGTAGCGCTGTCCCCCATTTTGGACTCAATGTATGTAATTCTGTCTCCCATGGTATGCATGTCTGAGGAGAATTTTGAGATTAAGGAGGAGAGATCTGTCACCAGGGAGGATAGAAGAGATAGAAGCATATCTTTTAATGTTGTGTCTAATACAGGCTGTCCTGTGGTAGGAAATGCTGCTATAGATGATTGAAGGGCCTGATTAGCCTGGAGGGGGTTAAGTAGCTGGGCCTCAGCCTGTTTGGAGGATGGAGGACTATCCATCCTCATCCTGGCCCTTTGCAGGTCTGCCTGAAGTTGGACTACCTTCTGCCTGGTCCAAGGGGGATAGCAGGGGCTGGATGCCGTCAGCATTGTCAGTAATGGCGTCTGGGAGGTCTGTGTATGCATTGCTCGTGGCGTCTGCGCCGGTGCCATTTTGACTCCCACTAATCTGCGGTGCTGGCTTCAGGAAGAAGGCCGTGAGCTTTTTTGGCCTGAATTCACCTTTCCGCTTGCCGGAAATCACTCACTGATTCTCCAGTAGGGATGAGCCGAACACCCCCTGGTTCGGTTCGCACCAGAACCTGCGAACGGACCGAAAATTTGCACGAACGTTAGAACCCCATTGACGTCTATGGGACTCGAATGTTCAAAATCAAAAGTGCTCATTTTAAAGGCTAATTTGCATGGTATTGTCCTAAAAAGGGTTTGGGGACCCGGGTCCTACCCCAGGGGACATATATCAATGCAAAAAAAACTTTTAAAAATGGCCGTTTTTCGGTAGCAGTGATTTTAATGATGCTTAAAGTAAAAAAAAAAAAAAGTGAAATATTCCTTTAAATATCGTATCTGGGGGGTGTCTATAGTATGCCTGTAAAGTGGTGCGTGTTTCCCGTGTTTAGAACAGTCCCTGCACCAAATGTCATTTTTAAAGGAAAAAATCTCATTTAAAACTGCTTGCGGGTTTAATGTAATGTCCGGTCCTGGCAATATGGATGAAAATCAGTGAGACAAACGGCATGGGTACCCCTCAGTCCATTACCAGGCCCTTTGGGTCTTAAACCCCGCACCCAAATTAAAATAAGGAAAGGTGTGGGGCCACCAGGCCCTATATACTCTGAACAGCAGTATATAGGCGGTGCAAACAAGACAGGGACTGTAGGTTTGTTGTTAGGTAGAATCTGTTTGTAATTTTGAACGAGTACATTTTTAACGTGTTTAGCTCCAGCCAAAAAATCTTTTTTAAGCTTTTTGGAAAACATAGGGAAGGGTTATCACCCCTGTGACAATTGTTTTGCTGTCTTTCCTCCTCTTCAGAAGATTTCACCTCACTTTTTGTCCCAATGACAAATGTTTTTTGAAAATTTGGGTTTTTTTGTGGAACAAGGATTGGAAAGCATCAGTGGAAATGATAAATGTTTTTCCCATATTAACTCTTACAGGAGAGAATTTCCCTTCCTAGGGGTAGATTTCATCTCACTTCCTGTTGTCTCCTTCCGTTTGCAAGTAGGAGTCATTTGTAAGTTAAATGTTTGAAAGTAGGGCCCTGCCCTATATAATCAGCAGAAATTTGGGCCTTAGGTGTTGTTGTGGCCACAACACTGTAAGCCCTTACAGGGCCCTGCTGTGAAATATTAGATCAAGAATTGTAATTACATGCCCCTGTTGAACAGGGGCATAAAGATTGGGCCTTTGGTGGTGGTGGTGGTGGTGCTGGTGCCACAACACTGTAAGTCCTCACTCGCTCTTGGTGGGTGCAGAAATGGGCCCTGCTGTGAAATATTAGATCAAGAATTGTAATTACATGCCCCTGTTGAACAGGGGCTGAAAAATTAGGCCTTAGGCACTGGTGCCGGTGCCACAACACTGCAACCCCTCACAGACACTCTAGTTGGAACGCAGGAACGAGCCCTGCTGCAAAGTATTGCATCAAAAATTGTAATTACACGCCCCTGTTAAATGGGCAGAAAAATTGGGCTTTAGGCACTGGTACTGGTGCCACAACACTGCAACCCCTCACAGATACTCTAGTTGTAATGCAGAAACGAGCCCTGCTGCAAGGTATTGCATCAAAAATTGTAATTACATGCCCCTGTTAAACAAGGGCTGAAAAATTGGGCCTTAGGCACTGGTGCAACAACACTGCAACCCCTCACAGATACTCTAGTTGTAATGCAGAAACGAGCCCTGCTGCAAGGTATTGCATCAAAAATAGTAATTACACGCCCCTGTTAAACAGGGGCTGAAAAATTGTGCCTTAGGCACTGGTGGTGGCGCCCAGAACCAAAAATGTTCTTACAAGCTATCAGCGTGATGATTGAGGAGGAAGAGGATAATTTCTCAGGGATAGTCACTCAGCATCAGTATAGGCAGTCTTTGAAGGGATCTGAGATTTCAAAAAAAATTATTCGGTTACATCAGCATCAGGTGCTTGGTAGCTGGTGGTGATCCAAGACTGATTCGTTTTTATGAAGGTCAGTCGATCGACCGAGTCGGTGGACAGACGCACCCTGTGATTGGTTACAAAGCCTCCAGCAGCACTGAATGTGCGTTCTGAAAGAACGCTGGATGCAGGACAGGCCAGTAGCTCAATTGCATACTGTGCAAGCTCTGGCCAGTGATCCATCCTCAAGACCCAGTAACCCAGAGGATTTTCGGTGGGAAAGGTGTCCAAGTCAGATCTTTCCCCTAGGTATTCCTGCACTATGTAAAACAGACGGAGGCAATGGTTGCTGGAACCGATCATACCTTGGGGCTGCGGACCAAAAAATTGTCTGAACGCATCGGTCAGACAGCCACCTTCTCCACCGCTCCTTCTTTGACTGCCCGAAGCCTCAGCAACACGTTGTCCAGAAACAGGAGTTTGTAACCTCCCAGTCTCTGGGAACGCGTTGCACAGACCTTTCTGCAATGCCTCCCGAAGATGTTTCATCCTCTGCTCCCTCTGCAACCTTACCCTTGTAACGTGGATCAAGGAGGGTTGCCAGCCAGTATTGGTCCTTCTCCTTGATACCACGAATATGAGGATCCTTACGCAGGCTTTGCAGGATCAGGGAGGCCATGCAGCGTAGGTTTGCTGAGGCATTCGGTCCGGAGTCCTCTGGGTCACTAAGGACAACGTGGTCCGCAGCCACCTCCTCCCAGCCACGTACAAGTCCATGTGTTTCTTGGGACTGATCCCTTAAAGACTGCTGCTGATGCTGAGTGCCAGGCTCCACATCCATACTGACACAATCTTCCTCCTCCTCCTCCTCCTCCTCCTTGTCCTCTTCCTGTAGGATCGGCGGGCACGCAGGAACACTGTCTGGATAAAGGGGGCCTTGAGAGCTAAGGAAGTCCTCCTCTTCCTGCCTCTGTTCTGCCTCAAGTGCCCTGTCCATTATTCCATTCAGTGTGTGCTCCAACAGGTGGACAAGGGGGACAGTGTCACTGATGCATGCACTGTCACTGCTCTCCATTCTCGTGGCCTCCTCAAATGGTGACAGGACAGTGCATGCATCCCTGATCATGGCCCACTGGCGTGGGGAAAAAAAAACAAGCTCCCCTGATCCTGTCCTGATGGCCCTCTGCTGCGTGTGCAGCCACTGCAGCATGGCCAACGTTGAGTTCCACCTGGTGGGCATGTCACAGATTAGGCGGTTCTTGGGCAGGTTAAACTCCTTTTTGGAGGTCCGTCAGCCGAGCACTGGCATTATATGACCAGCGGAAATGCACACAGACTTTCCTGGCCTGCCTCAGGACATCCTGTAAGCCCGGGTACCTGCCCAAGAACCGCTGCACCACGAAGTTAAGGATATGAGCCAAACAGGGCACATGGGTCATTTGTCCCTGTCGGAGGGCAGAGAGGAGGTTGGTGCCATTGTCGCAAACCACCATTCCTGCCTTAAGTTGGTGTGGCATCAACCGCCTCTGAACCTGCCCCTGCAGAGCTGACAGAACCTCTGCCCCAGTGTGACTCCTGTCTCCCAAGCACACCAGCTCAAGCACCGCATGGCATCTTTTGGCCTGCGTACTTGCGTAGCCCCTTGAACGGCTACAGAGCACCGCTGTTTCCGAGGACAAAGCACAGGAAGAGGCCATGGAGGAAGAAGAAGAGGAGGGGGTGGAGGAGAGAGGTGTGTCACAATCATTAGCATTTTGGAGGCGTGGTGGCGGAACAACCTCCAACACTACTGCACCTTGTCCTGCATCCTTCCCAGCTGCCAGCAGAGTCACCCAATGCGCCGTGAAACCTAGGTAACGTCCCTGTCCCTGTCCATGCCTGCTGGACCATGAGTCAGCGGTAATATGCACTTTACCGCTGACCGCCCTGTCCAGCGAGGCATAGACATTGCCTTCCACATGGCGGTAGAGAGCTGGAATCGCCTTAAGTGAGAAAAAGTGGCGTTTGGGTACCTGCCACTGAGGAACCGCACATTCCATAAACTCACGGAAGGGGGCAGAGTCTACCAACTGAAAAGGCAGCATTGAAGTGCTAGCAATTTTGCCAAGCTAGCATTCAACCGCTGCGCATTTGGATGGCTGGGAGCAAACTTCTTTTGGCGGTGCAGCAGCTGGGGCAGGGAAATTTGCCTGGTACAATCTGACGTCGGTGTACCAAAAGCAGATTGCCCATAAGTACTTGGCTGTGACACACCTAATTCTACACCTTCATTCCTCCCAGTGCAGGTCTCAGAGAGGACTGAAGGTATAGTGGGGTTGGAGATCTCAGCTGATGAGGAGCAAGGAGAGGTCCTCTTTGTTCTTTGATGTGGGTCTTTTAGATACGCTTGCCAACGAACTGCATGGCAGGTCAACATATGTCTGGTCAAGCATGTGGTACCCAAGCGGGAGATGTTTTGGCCACGCGAGATACGCTTGAGACATATGTTGCAAATAGCAGCGGTGCGATCTGATGCACTCGTCTCAAAAAAGGCCCACACCGAAGAACTTTTTGAATAACGCGCAGAGACTGCAGCGCCCTGCACATGTGGAGCTTTGGGGTGTGATGCAGTCAACGTGCTGGCCTTAGGCTGGCCCCTGGAGGGCATCCTGCCTCGTTGGTGATGTGCCACCTCCTCCTCCTCCTCCTCTTACTCTCTCCTATCAGGCACCCACGTTGAGTCAGTGACCTCATCATCCCCTCCCTCCTCATCACTGGAGTAAACCTGGCAGTATGCTGCAGCAGGGGAAGCATGACTGCCAGATTGCTGTCCTTCTTGGGCAATCTCTCTGTCCATGCTCATGTTACTGCCTTCATCAGTATCAGTATCATCATCAGAGCCTTCCAAATGCTGGGCATCCTCCTGGAGCATGTACCCAACACTGTGGTCAAACAGTTCGAGGGACTCCTCAGGAGGACATGGTGGGGCTAGGGAAGGAGTCACTGATGACATTGAGCCGAGGGAAGAGGCCGCTGCTTTGCCAGACAAAGTACCCTGGGCATGGGTGAGAGAGGATGAGGAGGATGAGGACAGCTTGGTCATCCACTCGACCAAGTCTTCCGCATGTTGCGGCTCAACACGGCCAGCTGCCGAAAAAAAGGCCAAGCGTGTCCCACGGCCACGTGCTGATGAGGATGCACCATCTCCACGACCAGCACTAGACACAAAGCCTGCTTGCCCTCTCTTATTGGCTTGTGACTGTCTGCCTCTCCTTCTTGGCCTTCCAGACATACTAATGGCCTGTAGCTGCACTAAGCTGGGATATATATATATATATGTACTGATACTGCAGCTAGCAAAATCAACTGCCTGCCTGTAGTATGAGAACACCACCAACCTTCTACAGGTAGCTTTAGCTGAACACTGTGCAGAGCTTGCAAAAAAATAACTTGTAGGTTTAGCTGAACACTGTGAGGTGGACAGACCACACTAACTTGTAGTTTTAGCTGAACACTGTGAGCAGGACGCACAGCACTAACTTGTAGTTTTAGCTGAACACTGTGAGCAGGACACACTGCACTAACTTGTAGCTTTAGATGAACACTGTGGAGAGGTCTCACTACACCAACTTGTAGGTTTAGCTGAACACTGTGAGCAGGACCCACAGTACTAACTTGTATTTTTAGCTGAACACTGTGAGCAGGACGCACTACACTAACTTGTAGCTTTAGATGAACACTGTGCAGAGGTCTCACTACACCAACTTTTAGGTTTAGCTGAACACTGTGAGCAGGACGCACCGCACTAACTTGTAGGTTTAGCTGAACACTGTGAGGTGGACACACCACACTAACTTCTAGTTTTAGCTGAACACTGTGAGCAGGACGCACCCCACTAACTTGTAGGTTTAGCTGAACACTGTGAGCAGGACGCACTGCACTAACTGTAAATAGTCTAGCTGCCTGACTGTGGTACTAATAGGATCAAAATAACACCAGCAATTTTATTTAGGTAGCTGTAAATACTGTAACAAGACAAGCCTGCCTGTCAGTAAGAAGATAACAGGAACAGATCTAGCTGAACACTGTGAGCAGGACGCACTGCACTAACTTGTAGCTTTAGATGAACACTGTGCAGAGGTCTCACTACACCAACTTGTAGTTTTAGCTGAACACTGTGAGCAGGATGCACAGCACTAACTTATAGTTTTAGCTAAACACTGTGAGCAGGACGCACTGCACTAACTTGTAGCTTGAGATGAACACTGTGCAGAGGTCTCACTACACCAACTTGTAGTTTTAGCTGAACACTGTGAGCAGGACGCACAGCACTAACTTGTAGTTTTAGCTGAACACTGTGAGCAGGACGCACTGCACTAACTTGTAGCTTGAGATGAACACTGTGCAGAGGTCTCACTACACCAACTTGTAGTTTTAGCTGAACACTGTGGGCAGGACGTACTGCACTAACTTGTAGCTTTAGATGAACACTGTGCAGAGGTATCACTACACCAACTTGTAGGTTTAGCTGAACACTGTGAGCAGGACGCACAGCACTAACTTGTAGTTTTAGCTGAACACTGTGAGCAGGACGCACAGCACTAACTTGTAGTTTTAGCTGAACACTATGAGCAGGATGCACTTCACTAACTTGTAGCTTGAGATGAACACTGTGCAGAGGTCTCACTACACCAACTTGTAGATTTAGCTGAACACTGTGAAAAGGACGCACAGCACTAACTTGTAGTTTTAGCTGAACACTGTGATCAGGACGCACTGCACTAATTTGTAGCTTTAGATGAACACTGTGCAGAGGTCTCACTACACCAACTTGTAGGTTTAGCTGAACACTGTGAGCAGGACGCACTGCACTAACTGTAAATAGTCTAGTTGCCTGACTGTGGTACTAATAGGATCAAAAGAACACCAGCAACTTTATTCAGGTAGCTGTAAATACTGTAACAAGACAAGCCTGCCTGTCAGTAAGAAGATAACAGGAAAGGATCTAGCTGAACACTGTGAGCAGGACGCATTGCACTAACTTGTAGCTTTAGATGAACACTGTGCAGAGGTCTCACTACACCAACTTGTAGTTTTAGCTCAACACTGTGAGCAGGACGCACCCCACTAACTTGTAGGTTTAGCTGAACACTGTGAGCAGGACGCACCCCACTAACTTGTAGGTTTAGCTGAACACTCTGAGCAGGACACACCCCACTAACTTGTAGTTTTAGCTGAACACTGTGAGCAGAACGCACAACACTAACTTGTAGGTTTAGCTGAACACTGTGAGGTGGACGCACCACACTAACTTGTAGGTTTAGCTGAACACTGTCAGCAGGACGCACCCCACTAACTTGTAGGTTTAGCTGAACACTGTGAGCAGGAAGCACTGCACTAACTGTAAATAGTCTAGCTGCCTGACTGTGGTACTAATAGGATCAAAAGAACACCAGTAATTTTCTTCATGTAGCTGTATATACTGTAACAAGACAAGCCTGCCTGTCAGTAGGAAGATAACAGGAATGGATCTAGCTGAACACTGTGAGCAGGACGCACTGCACTAACTGTAAATAGTCTAGCTGCCTGACTGTGGTACTAATAGGATCAAAAGAACACCAGCAATTTTCTTCAGGTAGCTGTAAATACTGTAACAAGACAAGCCTGCCTGTCAGTAGGAAGATAATAGGAACGGATCTAGCTAAACTGAATACAGTGTATATATATATATGCAACACCTGGGATGCATATATATACACAATACACTGTAAGTGCAGCTAAACTGACTGACTGTTCTGCCTAATCTATCTAACTCAAATCAAATGTCACTGTCTGTCTCTCTCTCTCTCTCAATGAACGCCGGAACATACACTACACAGGGCCGCCGTGCAGGCGGCCTTATATAGTGTGGGACGTGCACTAAATCCCCTGAGCCATAATTGGCCAAAGCCTCCTTGGCTTTGGCCAATTACGGCTCTCTGTTCAGACGGCGCTGTGATTGGCCAAGCATGCGGGTCATAGTGCATGCTTGGCCAATCATCAGCCAGCAATGCACTGCGATGCCGCAGTGAATTTTGGGCCGTGACGCACCACACAAATTTGGCGCGAACGGCCCATATCGTTCGCAATTCGGCGAACGGGCGAACAGACGATGTTCGAGTCGAACATGGGTTTGACTCGAACATGAAGCTCATCCCTATTCTCCAGCAGTCTGTGGGATGTGGACGGCTGTGTTGAGGCCATTCATGAGCGCCGTCAAGCCATCCCTCCCCCCCAATTTATTTTTACGGTTCAACTGGTGTAGGGAAATTTGCCTGCTAAAATCAATTGGTGGTGTACTGCTAGCAGATTGGCTGCCCATACTCAGGACACCTATTGCTATACCTTCATTCCAGGTTTTTGAGAGGACTGGAGGTAAAGTAGGGTTCAAGATCCCAGATAAGGAGCAAGAAGAAGTCCGCCTTTTTCTTTGATGTGGGTCTTTCGAGTGCTGTTGCCAACGAACTGCATGGCAGGTCGTCATATGTCTGGTCAAGCATGTGGTGCCCAAGTGGCTGCTGTTCTGGCCAGGCTTGATCCGCTTCAGACGTAGGTTGCAAACAGCAATGGTGCGATCTGCTACACACGTATCGAAAAAGGCCACCACCAAGGAACTTTTAAAAGTCAGCGGGGAGTCAGCAGCGCTCTGCACCTGCGGAGCTCTGTGGTGTGATGCAATAGGGTGGCTGCCCTTACGCTGCCCCCTAGAGGACATCCAGTCTCATTGGAGTTGTGCCTCCTCCTCCTCCTCTCTTCTCTCAGGCACCCAAGTATGGTCAGTGACCTCATCATCCCCCCCTACACATCACTGGAGCAAACTTGGCAGTATGCAGCAGCTGGGGGAACATGACTGCCAGTTTCTTGCCCATCTGGGGCACCCCCTCTCTCTAAGCTCACAATACTCCCTTCCTCAACCTGTAAACCAACATCAGAGCCTTCAAATCACTACAAATCCTCCAGCAGCATATAACCGACACTATGGATGAATAATTCTGGGGACTCCTCCGTGCATGATGGTGGGGCTACGGAAGGAGTGACTGTGGACAAGGAGCCAATGAAATATGCAATTTTGGCAGCTGCGTTGGAAGGCAAACTACTCTGAACCTGGGTGATAGATGATGAGGAGGATGAGGACGGCTTCGTTATCCACTCCACCAACTTTTCTGCATGTTGTGGCTCAATAACACGAACAGCAGCAGAAAAAAAAAGACAAGCATGCCCCACGGCCACCTGCAGAGGATGCACCATGTCCATGACCAGCACTGTTGACTGTAGATACAGAGGCTGCTTGCCCCCTTTTAGTGGCCTGTGAGCGTCTGCCTCTCCTTGGTGGCCTTCCAGACATGATGCATTTTTTGTTTTGCAACATCACACTACACTGTATTATATTGTGTACACCGCCTGAAGTATATTAGAAATGCACTGTATATATAGGCTACACTGAATGCAGAGTATATAGATAGATATAGATATATATATCTATATCTATCTATATACTCTGCATATATATATATATATATATATATAGTGGGGACGGAAAGTATTCAGACCCCCTTAGATTTTTCACTGTTTGTTATTTTGCAGCCATTTGCTAAAAATGTCAATGTTCAATCATTTAAGTTCATTTTTTTCCTCATTAATATACGCACAGCACCCCATATTGACAGAAAAACACAGAATTACTGACATTTTTGCAAAAAAGAAAGACTGAAATATCACATGGTCCTAAGTATTCAGACCCTTTGCTGTGACACTCATATATTTAACTCAGGTGCTGTCCATTTCTTCTGATCATCCTTGAGATGGTTCTACACCTTCAGAGTCCAGCTGTGTTTGATTATACTGATTGGACTTGATTAGGAAAGCCACACACCTGTCTATATAAGGCCTTACAGCTCACTGTGCATGTCAGAGCAAATGAGAATCATGAGGTCAAAGGAACTGCCTGAAGAGCTCAGAGACAGAATTGTGGCAAGGCAGAGATCTGGCCAAGGTTACAAAAAAAAATTCTGCTGCACTTAAGGTTCCTAAGAGCACAGTGGCCTCCATAATCCCTAAATTGAAGACGTTTGGGATGACCAGAACCTATCCTAGAGCTGGCCGTCCGGCCAAACTGAGCTATCGGGGGAGAAGAGCCTTGGTGAGAGAGGTAAAGGAGAATCCAAAGATCACTGTGGCTGAGCTCCAGAGATGCAGTCGGGAGCTGGGAGAAAGTTGTAGAAAGTCAACCATCACTGCAGCCCTCCACCAGTCGGGGCTTTATGGCAGAGTGGCCTGACGGAAGCCTCTCCTCAGTGGAAGACACATGAAAGCCCGCATGGAGTTTGCTAAAAAACACCTGAAGGACTCCAAGATGGTAAGAAATAAGATTCTTTGGTCTGATGAGACCAAGATAGAACTTTTTGGCCTTAATTCTAAGCGGTATGTGTGGAGAAAACCAGGCACTGCTCATCACCTGTCCAATACAGTCCCAACAGTGAAGCATGGTGGTGGCAGTATCATGCTGTGGGGGTGTTTTTCAGCTGCATTGACAGGAAGACTGGTTGCAATTGAGGGAAAGATGAATGTGGCCAAGTACAGGGATATTCTGGAGGAAGACCTTCTCCAGAGTGCTCAGGACCTTAGACTGGGCCGAAGGTTTACCTTCCAACAAGACAATGACCCTAAGCACACAGCTAAAATAATGAAGGAGTGGCTTCACAACAACTCCATGACTGTTCTTGAATGGCCCAGCCAGAGCCCTGACTTAAACCCAATTCAGCATCTCTGGAGAGACCTAAAAATGGCTATCCACTAGGGATGAGCCGAACACCCCCCTGTTCGGTTCGCACAAGAAAATGCGAACAGGAAAACAGTTTGTACGAACACCGTTAAAGTCTATGGGACACGAACATGAATAATCAAAAGTGCTAATTTTAAAGGCTTATATGCAAGTTATTGTCATAAAAAGTGTTTGGGGACCTGGGTCCTGCCCCAGGGGACATGGATTAATGCAAAAAAAGTTTTAAAAACTGCCGTTTTTTCAGGAGCAGTGATTTTAATAATGCTTAAAGTCAAACAATAAAAGTGTAATATCCCTTTAAATTTCGTAGCTGGGGGGTGTCTATAGTATGCCTGTAAAGTGGCGCATGTTTCCCGTGTTTAGAACAGTCTGACAGCAAAATGACATTTCGAAGGAAAAAACCCATTTAAAACTACTCGCGGCTATTGCATTGCTGGTCCGACAATACACATAGAATTTTCATTGATAAAAACGGCATGGGAATTCCCCACAGGGGAACCCCAAACCAAAATTTAAAAAAAAATGACGTGGGGGTCCCCCTAAGTTCCATACCAGGCCCTTCAGGTCTGGTATGGATATTAAGGGGAACCCCGGCCAAACTGGTGGACCATGAGTCAGCGGTAATATGCACTTTACCACTGACCGCCCTGTCCAGCGAGGCATGGACATTGCCTTCCACATGGTGGTAGAGAGCCGGAATCGCTTTCCATGAGAAAAAGTGGCGTTTGGGTACCTGCCACTGAGGAACCGCACATTCCACAAACTCATGGAAGGGGGCAGAGTCTTCCAACTGAAAAGGCAGCAGTTGAAGTGCTAGCAATTTTGCCAAGCTAGCATTCAACCGCTGCGCATGTGGATGGCTGGGAGCAAACTTATTTCGGCGGTGCAGCAGCTGGGGCAGGGAAATTTGCCTGGTACAATCTGACGTCGGTGTACCAAAAGCAGATTGCCCACAAGTACTTGGCTGTGACACACCTAATTCTACACCTTCATTCCTCTCAGTGCAGGTCTCAGTGTAGCTACGCCCGACATGTTTCATCATAAAGATTTAATCATGGTGTTCTCCCCACCTGGGGATAAGCGCCACTATTTCATCTATAATTTTCCTTTCATGAATTTGGTTTATATACATTTTATTGTTAAGTGGCAGCTTTGGTAGGGTTTTGACATTTATTAACATAGCGCGGAGGTGGTAATACAGGTCAGGGGTGGCGTAATTTGCACCTGGTTATCTCTGGTTTTCAACATACTATAGACACCCCTCAGGTACGAAATTTAAAGGGATGTTACACTTTTATTGTTTCAGTTTAAGCATTATTAAAATCACTGCTCCAGAAAAAGCTGCCGTTTTTAAAACTTTTTTTTTGTATTGATCCTTGTCCCCTGGGGCAGGACCCAGGTCCCCAAACACTTTTTATGACAATAACTTGCATATAAGCCTTTAAAATTAGCACTTTTGATTATTCATGTTCGTGTCCCATAGACTTTAACGGTGTTCGCGTGTTCAAACAAATTTTTTGCCTGTTCTCAAGTTCTGGTGCGAACCGAACAGGGGGGTGTTCGGCTCATCCCTACTGCTGAGTATATAGGGCAGGCCCCTACTTTCAAACATCCAACTTACAAACGACTCCTACTTGCAAACGGAAGGAGACAACAGGAAGTGAGATGAAATCTACCCCTAGGAAGGGAAATTCTCTCCTGTAAGAGTTAATATGGGAAAAACTTTTCTCCTTTCCACTAATGATTTATCACCAATCCTTGTTTCACAAAAAACCCCAAATTTTCAAAAAACATTTGTCATTGGGACAAAAAGTGAGGTGAAATGTTCTGAAGAGGAGCACAGACAGCAAAACAAATGTCACAGGGGTGATAACCCTTCCCTAGGTTTTCCAAAAAGCTTAAAATAGATTTTTTTGGCTGGAGCTAAACACGTTAAAAATGTACCAGTTCAAAATTACAAACAGATTCTACTTAACAACAAACCTACAGTCCCTGTCTTGTTTGTACCGCCTATATACTGCTTTTCAGAGTATATAGGGCCTGGGGGCCCCACACCTTTCCTTTTTCAATTTGGGTGCGGGGTTCCCCTTAATATCCATACAAGACCCAAAGGGCCTGGTAATGGACTTGGGGGTACCCATGCTGTTTGTCTCACTGATTTTCATCCATATTGCCAGGACCCTACATTACATTAAAGCCGCAAGCAGTTTTAAATGACTTTTTTCCTTTAAAAATAACATTTTGTGCAGGGACTGTTCTATGCACGGGAAACACGCGCCACTTTACAGGCATACTATAGACACCTGATAAATAAAGCAGTGCAGCGCTAAACTCAAAAGTCCAAAGAAACAGTCCCTTTAAAGTAGAATCAGTTGTGGATAAGGAAAAAAGATTCTCCACTGTGATGATATAGGTGCTCAAGATATTCCATGCAGTGCCATACCTTCAGTGCACAGCAGCTTATATTTCATGCTAGTTGTATTTTTGCGCTGACTGTATTACTATAACATTATACTATAGACACCCCCCAGGTACGATATTTAAAGGAATATTTCACTTTTTTTTTTTTACTTTAAGCATCATTAAAATCACTGCTCCCAAAAAAACGTCCATTTTTAAAAGTTTTTTTTGCATTGATACATGCTCCCTGGGGCAGGACCCGGGTCCCCAAACCCTTTTTAGGACAATACCATGCAAATTAGCCTTTAAAATGAGCACTTTTGATTTTGAACGTTCGAGTCCCATAGACTTTAATGGGGTTCTAACGTTCGTGCAAAGTTTTGGTCCGCTCGCAAGTTCTGGTGCGAACCGAACCGGGGGGTGTTCGGCTCATGCCTACTAGAAAAGTGTTCTGTGTTGGTCTAGGGGTAGGGAGGTTTGGTTTATAGAGTTCGGAGTAGAACTGAAGAAAGGCTTCCATAATCTTGGCTGGGTTCTGCGACAAGTCTCCCGGGGGCAGCCTAATTTTAGGGAAAGCTAGGGAACAGGGTTTGGGACTAAGCTTAACAGCTAGTCTGGAGCCAATTCTATCATTTTGGGAGTAGAATTTTGCCCCGGTCCACCTGAGGTGCCTTTCTGCCGTCAGGTTCAGATTCAGGAGGACCCGGGCTTTGTCTAACTTAGCTAGAAAGTCCGACCTAGGGTGTTGTTTGTGTACCTTAGCTAGGGATCAGAATTCCTCCGTCAATTTCAGTGTGTCAGCTCTATGCTCTGCCCTGAGTTTGGCTGTCAGCTGGATAATTTTCCCCCTAATAACTGCTTTATGTGCAGCCCAAACGGTCATAGGTGTGATGCCGCTCGTCGTGTTAATACGGAAGTATTCCTTTATGGCTTCCTCCAGCAACGTACATTGTATTGAGTCACTTAAAAGAGATTCCTGAACCGGAACTCATGGGTCTTTGTGTGATCAGAGTGACCATCGAGTGATCAGATAAAGGGGTGTCTACAATCTTGGAGCCTCTGATAAGAGGAATCATAGTGGGGTGCGTGAAGATCCAGTCTATCCAGGCAAAGGAGTTGTGAGGTGCTGAAAAGTAAGTGTAATCTTTGCAGTGAGGGTTAGTCTTTCTCCAGACGTCGATCAGTCCCGCTTCATGAAGCAGCTTCGCAATCTTAACGCTCTGTCTAGAAGGACGTCTGGATTTCGTTTTCCCCCCACCCGATTTGTCAAGAGAGAAATCGAAGGCGGTGTTCGAGTCCCCACCAATAAAAATTGTGCCTTTGAGGTGTGGTTGTAATTTTTGTAGTAAGGAGTCAAAGAAGGTTTTCTGCCCCTTATTAGGGGTGTAGTAGGAGACAAAGGTGTATAATTCCCCATCTATATTGCCTGATACTAAGATGTATTGTCCTAGAGGATCGGCCACTGTCTCCGGTTGAGAGAAATTAATATGTTTAGCCATGCAAATGGCAACCCCTTTCGTTTTATTGGCTGCCGAGGATAAGAAAAATTTGGGGAAGCATTGATGGAGGAAATTAGGTTTGTACGAGGATGGAAAGTGAGTTTCTTGGAGCAGGAGAATGTCTGCATGCATGGAATGGTATTGCTGTAACAGCTTTCTACGTTTGACAGGGGAGTTGAGTCCCTGAGTATTGTGAGATATAATTTTGAGGGCGGGATTGGAGTTTTTGAGTACTAGCCATGAGTCAGCAGGGGTGTAGCCAGTCTTGAAACCTGAATCATACCTTTACTTTGTGGAATGTTCATCTCAATAAGCCCAAAGGGTGTAAAAGCCGTTGTTCTGGGACCTGAGAGGAGAGACCGCGGACATTCATGGAGCCTGGGAATGCTCAGACGAGCAGTAGAAAAGAGGAAGAAGAAAGGGGTGAAAGGAGAAAGGAGGGAAAACAGATACATTACCAAAACCTGAATTAATGCATGTACAGTGAAGAACAAAAATTGAAACCTTGAAACTAGGGGGTCCCCCGACCCCCCCGCCCATCCCCAGGGTGGAATGAACTAGCCATTTCTCACCGCTTGACCTAAGAGAACCGGAATGCCCTAAATGTAGGGAAACTGGTTAAGCAACCAAGAGCACTATCAGTGCCTCTGGTTCCTGTTGGAGGTGCACTGGGTCCACCACAGCCCCGTCACCTTAAAAACAAAACTACTAAAGGCTGTGGAGGAGCCTATGAGATCAAATAAGCAGAACGTCCAATAATAAAACCTTAACTGACAACTGATGACATTACCGGGATCCCCTTCCATTTCCGCCCCTCCTCCCCAGGCCCCCAGCCACCCATGCTGGGTGACCCGGGGGGCGAGCTGGCCATGTACAATGCAGGGAACAACCCCCTTACATGTAACTGATTGCTCCAGTGCACCACAGACACCAGGGGCCGTGCTGATTGCGCAAAGGAGCAGGAGTTGGGAGAGTGTCATGGTTATGCAATAGAGTTTGTTTGTCAGCTTACCTGTCTCCATGTGTTCATCTCCAAAGACCAGCTGTCTCTCACCTGACTGCTTTTATTAACTCTCCTCTAGCATGGCTCCATCCCAGCTCCTATCAGAGAACTCTATATTAACCTCTGCACTGCAGGTCAGCCCTGCTGATCAATCTTTGTGTGTTTGGCTTCCTGTTCCTGCCTGCCGTGTGTGCTACATTTATTTCTGTTACCGACCTTGGCGTGTTCTATACTATTCCTGTCTGCTCATGACCCTGACCTTTTGGCGTGTGCCTGACTATCCCTGTTTGCCTGTGACCCTGAACCTTGACCTGTACTCTGTTGTCCTTGTCTGCTTGTGGCCCTGACCTTGGCTTATTCCTTTACTATCCCTATCCTTCTGTTGCCTACTATGGGTGTGAGCTGGGGGACCCTGGGGGTCGCGACCTGGAGACAGTTGCAGCCCAGTCCATCCTCACCACTAGAGGCTCTGGTGAATACCTGCTGGCTCTTAGACTCCGCGCCCCAGGGAATCCTATGCTCTAACCCCGGTGGGATCCGTGTTGGTGTTCCAGCCGCCCTGCCTTCCTTATACCCGGACTCCCATCCGCAGCAGTCAGCCGTAGCGTCCACTGCCTTGCGGTGCACTCCTGATCCCAACGGTGTGCATCTGTCACCTAGCCTCAAGGTGACCTGACAGTTTGATCAGCCATGGACCGGCTGACGTGCCGCTTCCTGCAGCCGATCCATTGCAGGGCATAGTTTGCAGACTCGAGTCCCAGGAATCTAATCAGACTCAGGTGATGCGATTCCTTAAGGATCTGGCTTCCCGCTTCAAGCAGCTCCAGGCCTCCCTGGGAAACCCGAACCTGCAGCCTCAAGTACAATCAGCAGCTGCACCTATCGCACCAGTCGCAGCCACACATTCATATTTACTGCCAGCTCCGTCCCATTTCTCTGGGGACTCCAAGGCCTGCAGGGGCTTCCTCAGCCAATGCACCATTCATTTTGAGCTCCAGCCTCAAAACTTTCTGTCTGATTGGGCTAAGGTAGCCTATATCATTTCCCTCCTCTCTGGTGAAGCTTTAGCTTGGGCTGCGCCCCTGTGGGAGAAGAATGACCCAGTGGTTTCCAGCCTGTCTGACTTCTTGAAGCTTTTTCGTAATATCTTCGAGGAGCCAGCTCGGGTTTCTTCAGCGGCTAGTGCCCTTTTACGCCCTTGCCAAGAATCTTGTTCAGTGGGACAATATGCGCTTCAGTTCCATATCCTCACAGCTGAATTGAGCTGGAACAATGAGGCCCTGGTCACAACCTTTTTACATGGTCTCTCTGACTGAGTGAAGGATGAATTGGCAGGAAGAGCCATCCCCGCCGGTCTGGACGATGTAATTTCCTTGTGCAATCAGATTGACATTAGTTTCCAGGAGAGGTCCCTAGAAAAAAGACGCCAGCACCCCCTAGGTCCTAGTCAGCCAGAACTCTTCCCCCGTCGCTCTGTGGAGCATCCTCTGCCTGCTGAGGAACCTATGCAGCTGGACCGGACCAGACTAACCCCTGAAGAACATGCTAGACGCAGAACTCTAGGCTTGTGTCTTTATTGTGGGGGCAAGGGTCATTTTCGTGACTCCTGCTCGCTTCATCTGGGAAACGCTTGGGTCTAATACATTTGGAAGGTGGAGTATTGGACCCAGAAACATCACCTTCTCGTCTTCTTCTTCCGGTGTTCCTCCATGTAGGCCCTTCTCCCCAATCGGTCCTAGCATATCTGGACTCTGGGGCTGCAATATTATGGACTGGAGAACTGCTTCTTCTATGAAGCTTACCCTTTCTCCCCTCGCTACACCAATGGTAGTCTCGGCAATTTATGGCACTGTGCTCCCAGGGTGTCCTATACATTTCCAGACGCTACCTATTAGGATGTCGGTAGGGATACTCCACCTGGGGTGGATTTCCTTCCTCATTCTACCCAAGGCCTCTACCCCCATTGTATTGGGCCTTCCTTGGCTACAGCTCCACTCTCCACATGTGGACTGGGTCTCTGGGCAGATCCTGGCTTGGGGTCCTTCGTGTTTCTTGTCCTGTCTTCTCAAGGTGGTCCCCAAGGAGAGACTTCCCATTGCTACCACATCCATATCTTCTGATCTTCCTGCAGCATACAGCGATTACCGGGATGTGTTCTGTAAGAAGTCTGCTGAGGTGCTTCCTCCCCACAGATCTTTCGACTGTGCCATTGACCTTTTCCCTCTGTTCAGGGGTCATACCTACCCTCTGACAATTCCAGAGACCCAGGACATGTCTGAGTATGTCGCCGAGAATCTGGAGAGAGGTTTCACCTGGAAATCATCGTCGCCTGCAGGAGCAGAGTTCTTTTTCGTTGCTAAAAAGGATGGTACCCTCAGACCCTGTATCGATTATCAAGGGTTAAATGCAGTGACCATCAAAAACCGATTCCCCTTACCTCTAATATCTGAGCTATTCGACAGGTTGAAGAGGGCTTCCATTTTCACCAAGTTGGATCTCAGAGGTGCATACAATCTCATTAGAATACGGAAAGTGATGAATGGAAGACTGTGTTTAACACTAGGGACGGGCATTACAAATACCTGGTTATGCCTTTTGGTTTGTGTAATGCTCCAGCTGTTTTCCAGAACTTTGTTAATGAAATCTTCAGGGATCTACTATACCAGTTTGTTGTCATCTATCTGGACGACATTCTCATCTTTTCCAAAAATCTGCTTGCTCACAGAAACCATGTTCGCACCGTTCTTCAGTGCCTTAGAGAGAATAATCTCTATGCCAAGCTGGAGAAATGTTCCTTTGAATGTTCTGAGGTCCTGTTTCTGGGATGTTTTGTTTCTAGTTTGGGTCTTCGCATGGATCCCAGAAAGGTCTCAGCCATTACCAACTGGCCCTTTCCTGCTAGCCTCAAGGCCACACAGAGCTTTCTTGGCTTCACAAATTATTATAGGCAGTTCATAAGGAACTACTCTTCTATTGCCGCGCCTATTATCGCTTTAACCAAGAAGGGTGCGAATGCCAAAGACTGGCCTCCCGAGGCTGTCTCTGCGTTTCACGATCTGAAACAGGCCTTTGTTTCTGGATCTCTCTTGAGGAGACCAAATCCTGGGGACCCATTTTTTATTAAAGTAGACGCTTCTTTAATGGGGGTGGGAGCTGTGCTTCTTCAGTTCTTTGAGAAGAGACGTCAACCATGTGCGTTCTTCTCCAAAAAAAATTCTCAGGCAGTTAAAGCTACACTGTGCAGAGGTCTCACTACACCAACTTGTAGGTTTAGCTGAACACTGTGAGCAGGACGCACAGCACTAACTTGTAGTTTTAGCTGAACACTGTGAGCAGGAGGCACAGCACTAACTTGTAGTTTTAACTGAACACTGTGAGCAGGACGCACTGCACTAACTTGTAGCTTGAGATGAACACTGTGCAGAGGTCTCACTACACCAACTTGTAGGTTTAGCTGAACACTGTGACCAGGACGCACAGCACTAACTTGTAGTTTTAGCTGAACACTGTGAGCAGGACGCACTGCACTAACTTGTAGCTTTAGATGAACACTGTGCAGAGGTCTCACTACACCAACTTGTAGGTTTAGCTGAACACTGTGAGCAGGACGCACCCCACTAACTTGTAGGTTTAGCTGAACACTGTGAGCAGGACGCACCCCACTAACTTGTAGGTTTAGCTGAACACTCTGAGCAGGACGCACCCCACTAACTTGTAGTTTTAGCTGAACACTTTGAGCAGGACGCACCGCACTAACTTGTAGGTTTAGCTGAACACTGTGAGGTGGACGCACCACACTAACTTGTAGGTTTAGATGAAACACTGTGAGCAGGACGCACCCCACTAACTTGTAGGTTTAGCTGAACACTGTCAGCAGGACGCACTGCACTAACTGTAAATAGTCTAGCTGCCTGACTGTGGTACTAATAGGATCAAAAGAACACCAGTAATTTTCTTCAGGTAGCTGTATATACTGTAACAAGACAAGCCTGCCTGTCAGTAAGAAGATAACAGGAATGGCTCTAGCTGAACACTGTGAGCAGGACGCACTGCACTAACTGTAAATAGTCTAGCTGCCTGACTGTGGTACTAATAGGATCAAAAGAACACCAGTAATTTTCTTCAGGTAGCTGTATATACTGTAACAAGACAAGCCTGCCTGTCAGTAGGAAGATAACAGGAACGGATCTAGCTGAACACTGTGAGAAGGACGCACTGCACTAACTGTAATAGTCTAGCTGCCTGACTGTGGTACTAATAGGATCAAAAGAACACCAGCAATTTTCTTCAGGTAGCTGTAAATACTGTAACAAGACAAGCCTGCCTGTCAGTAGGAAGATAACAGGAACGGATCTAGCTAAACTGAATACAGTGTGTATATATATATATATATGCAACACCTGGGATGCATATATATACACAATACACTGTAAGTGCAGCTAAACTGACTGACTGTTCTGGCTAATCTATCTAACTCAAATCAAATGTCACTGTCTGTCTCTCTATCTCTCTCAATGAACGCCGGAACACACACTACACAGGGCCGCCGTGCAGGCGGCCTTATATAGTGTGGCGCGTGTACTAAATCCCCTGAGCCATAATTGGCCAAAGGCTCATTGGCTTTGGCCAATTACGGCTATCTGTTCAGACGGCGCTGTGATTGGCCAAGCATGCGGGTCATAGTGCATGCTTGGCCAATCATCAGCCAGCAATGCACTGCGATGCCGCAGTGAATTATGGGCCGTGACGCGCTACACGAATTTGGCGCGAATGGCCCATATTGTTCGCAATCCGGCGAACGGGCGAACAGACAATGTTCGAGTCGAACATGGGTTTGACTCGAACACGAAGCTCATCCCTACTTAGGAACAAAGAACACGGAGGAGAGAAAGGGTTCGCTTTAAAAGCATATAAAATAAGGGCATTAGCCAGTGCATCGAATTGGGTAATAAATTTAAAAGAGCGAACAAAAGTCCTGGATGGCTTAACTCCAATGTAAAAATGCATATACAGTACCTGACCGCGAGATTGTGTTTCCAGCGCGATACCATCGCGCTGGTTCTCGGCGACAGGGTACTGTGAATGTCGCGCTGGCTCGCTCATCGGGAAAGGAAAACTTTGTTTTCCTTCCGCGATGAGTGACAGGCAGCGCTGACAGCTGTCTGGTATGAATCCTGAGGCGGGAACACCGCGCCAAATTTTCAATGAAAAAACCGGCGTGGGTTCCCCCCTCGGAGGCATACCAGGCCCTTAGGTCTGGCATGGATTGTAAGGGGAACCCCCTATGCCGAAAGATCGGCGTGGGGGTCCCCCCCAAATCCATACCAGACCCTTATCCGAGCATGCAGCCCGGCCGGCCAGGAAAGGGGGTGGGGACGAGCGAGCGCCCCCCCCCCTCCTGAGCCGTACCAGGCCGCATGCCCTCAACATGGGGGGGTGGGTGCCATGGGGGAGGGGGGCGCCCTGCGGCCCCCCCACCCCAAAGCACCTTGTCCCCATGTTGATGAGGACAAGGGCCTCTTCCCGACAACCCTGGCCATTGGTTGTCGGGGTCTGCGGGCGGGGGGCTTATCGGAATCCGGGAGCCCCCCTTAATAAGGGGGCCCCCAGATCCCGGGCCCCCCACCCTGTGTGAATGAGTTTGGGGTACATAGTACCCCTACCCATTCACCTAGGGAAAAGTGTCAATACAAAAAAAACACACTACACAGGTTTTAAGAGTAATTTATTAGTCAGCTCCGGGGTCTTCTTCCGACTTCGGGGGGTCTCCTTCCACATTCTCCCGGTGTTCGGCCTCTTCTCCCGGTGTTCGGCCTCTTCTCCCGGGCCCCGCCGCTATCTTCTTCCAGCTCTATTGCCAGCGAGGGGCCCGGTCTGCTGCCGCTGTCTTGTCGCCGCTGTCTCGCCGCCGCTGTCTCTCCGCTTCTTCTCTTCTTTTCTTCTTCCCCGATGTTGACACGACGCTCTCTCCGGCTCGAATGCTGTGTGCGAGCTGCGGAGCCATTTATATAGGCGGTAACCCCGCCCCCTTACGACGTCATGGTCCCAGCATGGGCAGGGACTCTGGGGCCACGCCCCCTTATGACGCCAGAGTCCCTGCGCATGCTGGGACCATGACGTCGTAAGGGGGCGGGGTTACCGCCTATATAAATGGCTCCGCAGCTCGCACACAGCATTCGAGCCAGAGAGAGCGTCGTGTCAACATCGGGGAAGAAGAAAAGAAGAGAAGAAGCGGAGAGACAGCGGCGGCGAGACAGCGGCGACAAGACAGCGGCAACAAGACAGCGGCAGCAGACCGGGCCCCTCGCTGGCAATAGAGCTGGAAGAAGATAGCGGCGGGGCCCGGGAGAAGAGGCCGAACACCGGGAGAAGAGGCCGAACACCGGGAGAATGTGGAAGGAGACCCCCCGAAGTCGGAAGAAGACCCCGGAGCTGACTAATAAATTACTCTTAAAACCTGTGTAGTGTGTTTTTTTTTGTATTGACACTTTTCCCTAGGTGAATGGGTAGGGGTACTATGTACCCCAAACTCATTCACACAGGGTGGGGGGCCGGGATCTGGGGGCCCCCTTATTAAGGGGGGCTCCCGGATTCCGATAAGCCCCCCGCCCGCAGACCCCGACAACCAACGGCCAGGGTTGTCGGGAAGAGGCCCTTGTCCTCATCAACATGGGGACAAGGTGCTTTGGGGTGGGGGGGCCGCAGGGCGCCCCCTTCCCCCATGGCACCCACCCCCCCATGTTGAGGGCATGCGGCCTGGTACGGCTCAGGAAGGGGGGGGCGCTCGCTCGTCCCCACCCCCTTTCCTGGCCGGCCGGGCTGCGTGCTCGGATAAGGGTCTGGTATGGATTTGGGGGGGACCCCCACGCCGATCTTTCGGCATAGGGGGTTCCCCTTACAATCCATGCCAGACCTAAGGGCCTGGTATGCCTCCGAGGGGGGAACCCACGCCGGTTTTTTCATTGAAAATTTGGCGCGGTGTTCCCGCCTCAGGATTCATACTAGACAGCTGTCAGCGCTGCCTGTCACTCATCGCGGAAGGAAAACAAAGTTTTCCTTTCCCGATGAGTGAGCCATCTCGGCGCTGGCCTCTGCAACGGGGCTCGTAGGTGTCAAATCTCGCCGAGAAGTGCGGCGAGATTGACACAATATCGCGGTCACCTACTGTAAATTGCATACAAAAGCAAAGGAGAAGGCCTTTAAAAAATACAAGGTTGAGGGACCATCACTTTATAAAGAATGCAACAAGAAATGTAAGGGTGCAATTAGGGTGGCTAAGATAGAACACGAAAGACACTTAGCGGAGGAGAGCAAAAAAAATCCCAAGAAAGTATGTAAACAGTAAAAAAGAGAGGACAGACCACATTGGCCCCATAAAGAATGAGGAAGGACATCTGGTTACAAAGGATGGGGAGATGGCGAAGGTATTGAATTTATTCTTCTCCTCAGTCTTCACGAGGGAATCGCGGGGCTTTAGTAATTAAAACATGATACGTGATACATCACAGGAAGCACCCTCATGGCTAACAGAGGGCAGAATTAGAATTAGACTTGGGAAACTTAACATTAATAAATCCCCGGGACCGGATGGCTTGCACCCGAGGGTACTTAGGGAACTCAGTCAAGTAATTGCCAGACCATTTTTCCTATTTTTTACTGACAGTCTTCTGACTGGAATGGTACCAGCGGATTGCAGAAAAACCAATATAGCACCAATATTTAAAAAGGCCCAAAATACATCCCTGGGAATTACAGACCAATTAGCCTAACATCAACAGTATGCAAGCTCTTGGAGGGGATGATAAGGGACTATATACAAGATTTTAGTAATGAAAACGGTATCATTAGCAGTAATCAGCATGGAATTATGAAGAATTGTTATTGCCAAACCAATCTATTAACCTTCTATGAAGAGATGAGTTGCCATCTAGATAAAGGAAGGCCCGTAGATGTGGTGTATCTGGATTTTGCAAAAGCATTTGGTACAGGTCCCCATAAACGTTTACTGTACAAAATAAGGTCCATTGGCATGGAACATAGTGTGAGTACATGGATTGAAACCTGGCTACAAGGGCGAGTTCAGAGGGTGGTGATAAATGGGAAATACTCTGAATGGACAGGGGTGGGTAGTGGGGTCCCATTTGGTTCTGTGCTGGGACCAATCCTATTTCATTTGTTCATAAATGACCTGGAGGATGGGGTAAACAGTTCAATCTCTCTATTTGCGGATGATACTAAGCTAAGCAGGGCAATAACTTCTCTGCAGGATGTGGAAATCTTGCAAGAAGATCTGAATAAATTAATGGAGTGGGCAACTACATGGCAAATGAGGTTTAATGTAGAAAAATGTAAAATAATGCATTTGGGTGGCAAAAATATGAATGTAATCTACACGATAGGGAGAGAACCTCTGGAAGAATCTAGGATGGAAAAGGACCTGGGGGTCCTAGTAGATGATAGGCTCAGCAATGGCATGTAATGCAAAGCTGCTGCTAACAAAGCAAACAGAATATTGGCATGCATTAACCTCTTCCCAACCAGCCACCGCAGTTGTACTGCGTGAGCCGTCGTGGCTGTACGACGGCTCTTTAAGACGCTGTAGCAGGTGCCCGCACACCACCAGAGGCACCCGCACATGCCCACAGCATGTCCCCGGAGCGGAAGCGCAAGCCTGGTGGGCGCGGTGACCGCCGGGCACCCGCAATTGCTTGTGACAGAGCAAGAACCGGGATCTGGTTATGCCAGGGGAGAGGAGACAGATCATGTGTTCCTACTAAGTAAGTAGTTAACCCCTTGATCGCCCCCTAGTGTTAACCCTTTTCCTGCCAGTGACATTTATACAAAATCAATGGCTATTTATAACACTGATCGCTGTATAAATGTCAATGGTCCCAAAAAAGTGTCAAAAGTGTCTCAGTCCTGATAAAAATCTCAGATCGCTGCCATTACTATTAAAAAAAATAATAATAATAAATATGCCATAAATTTATCCCCTATTTTGTAGACACTATAACTTTTACGCAGACCAATAAATATTTTTGCGATTTTTTTTTTTTTTTTATAAAATGTATGTAGAAAAATATATATCATTGGTCTAAACTGATGAAAAAATGTTTTATGTATTATAGCAAAAAGTACAAAATATTGTGTTTTTTTTTCAAAATTGTCGCTCTTTTTTTGTTTATAGCACAAAAAATAAAAACTGCAGAGGTGATCAAATACCACCAAAAGAAAGCTTTATTTGTGGGGAAAAAAGGACATACATTTTGTTTTTGTGTACAACTTCGCATACTGGTGACTAAGGATGAGCTCTGGCGTGTTTGCACACTCCACGTGCAGAGCCCGACAGGAAGTCGGCACAGCGCTGCGCTAAGCACAGGGAGTGAGACATTCTCCCGATGTGCTGCAGAGTTCGGCAAATGTCTCACTGCCTGTGATTAGTGCAGTGCCGTGCTGACTTCCTGGCAGGCTCTGCACATGGAGTGTGTGAACATGTCGGAGCTCATCTTTACTGGTGACCCCACAATAGGGATAAAACTTTTTCATGGAAGGGAGTTTAACAAGACACGTGGACACTCATTAAAATTAGAGAGGTTTAAGCTTAAACTACGTAGAGGGTTAATTACTGCAAGAGCGACAAGGAAGTGGAATTCCCTTCCACAGGCGGTGGTCTCAGCGGGGGGTATCGATAGTTTCAAAAAACTATTAGATAAGCACCTGAACGACCACAACATACAGGGATATACAAGGTAATACTGACATATAATCACACACATAGGTTGGACTTGATGTCTGTGTCATACCCGCATCCTTTTTCTTCTGCTTATAAAATGAGTTGTTCTTGTTTTATCTGGTAGCATTCCCTTCTGTGCATTAGATATGAACTTCTTACTTTGCCAAAAAATAAGGGTGAAATTGGGATCCCCTCAGCCCTCCTAGAGCATCCCACTATTGGTCCAACCCTAACTAGTTTCAACTGAGCATGCAAATTCCCTAAGTTCTGGTCAAGACCTGCCCTCTTACGTCCATAAGAGAGAACCTAGACTTTTCTCTTGGCTTGCCAGAACATTTTCTAGCCATGGAATGGCCACACAAAGATGTCTTGGCCCATCAGTTTTTTTCTAAAGGTAGGCTTCTTATCTATGACCAACTGAATGCTCTCTCAAAGTCAAGTTCATTTCCATTTTGGGCATACTTGCAGCTGTGCCATGTCCTAGCCCAAACGACCACGGTTAACCTATGGTCCAGATCTCTTACACAATTTTCAAATGTATGCCATGAACAAACTCCTCAAAGACACCTAGTCTCTACATTATACTCTTTCCTGCTACAAGCAGCACCCATACCGCCAAATCGAGCTAGACAGGCATGGGAAAGAGATCTGCAGCATACCCTTACAGATGAGGAATGGGATGATATAAATTAATACACCCACAAGGGCTCACTAAATGTGGCTGTTCAGGAAAATGGCTACAAAAGTAGGTTACGCTGGTATAGAACCCCTGCCTTACTACATCAATTCTCATCATCGACCCCCGAATGTAAGCTGGAGATGTGGCTCAGAGGTGGGAAATGATCCACCCATTTTGGAAAATGATACATGATATTACTGTGAAAACTACAACCTACACACTAGACTTTACACCAGTGCAATATCTCTTACACCACACTTCCCTATCAAAGAGGACATACAAAAAATCATTAGCTATGCATTTGGTTAATGCAGCCAGACTTTACATCTCAGAACATTGGCGAGCCACACATATCTCACTGGCCAGGGAATGGTTTACTAGAATTTTATTTATTTATTTTAGATACTTATAGAGCGCCGTTAATTTATGCAGCACTTTACAGATACATTTGCATCAGTCCCTGCCATCAAGGAGCCTACAATCTAAGTTCCCTAACTGACAATCACTCATACACATACTAGAGGAAATGGAGGAGCTGATCCTTATCTCACAAGACCGACTGCCCAAGTTTACGTCTATTTGGCTTTGTTGGTCCCACTTTAAAACTACGGAAAAATACAAAGTTCTTTCAAGGTAAAATACCCTACTTTTCTAAGCCAAACCTCATACCTTCATGCCAGGTATTGTGATAGTGTTCTAAATGGTCATTTGACATGGTAAGAGTCTCTTCCATAGAATGATTGGAATTTATTTCTGAAAGCCATTCTTTGATAGAAGGGGTGTGTGTGATTTTCCAGGATCTGGGAATCAAGATTTTTGCTGCTTTGTGCAAGTGTTTAATTAAAGAGCCTTTGTATCGATGGATGGGTTGTGTGGAGATATGGAAAAGACAGAAAAGCAGTATCTAGATCTGTTTCTCTCTAGTTATTTTCCAGATCAGATCGCAGACATTTCTCCAGAAGTCCAAAATTAGAGGACATTGCCACCATATGTGTAGCATTAAGCCTACATCATTATTACATCTCCAGCACACACCTGTAGTTTGCAGGTACTAGGAGTGTAATCTGTCAGGTGTGGCATACCACTGTGAAAGTATCTTGTATGAAGTTTCTTGGAGTCTTATGCTAATGGAGCACTTTTGTGAAAGTAAACAGGCTTTTTCCCAATGGGAATCAGTAATATCCCTGCCTAAGACCGTTTCCCACTTAGATTTTAAGTTAACTCTTTGCTTATCAATTAATTGCTTGAAGCCATGAGTAAGCCAGGGATGTTTTTTTCTGTACTACTAGGGCATCTGTGCATAACATTTTAAATTATTTGGGAGCCTTAGAGAAGGATTTCTTAAGTCTGTGGTTATAAAGATAATTATGTAGCTGTAAGTATGTCCAAGGGAGCGCCTGATCTTTTCACAAGATTTGGAGATCTTCTCTGGATTTTACCATCCTTGATTGCAAGCAATGAGAAGACAAGAGTGGGGAAACACTAGTAGCGGAAGGTATCACTCTCTTTTACCTGGGCTGAACTCTGGAGTGTCTGCGATCCGGGTGAGAGGGCCAGGGATTGATACTAAATCATAGCTGAGAGAGGTAAAGTGGAAAATCTGTAAGGTGGTGCCATTGAAGGGATGTTGCTTTAGAGACAGTGGATAAAAGGATTCTTGGATCCATGGTAGAAATCTGAGAGGAAGAGGGGATGATGCATTTTCAATTGCTATCCAATCTTTATTCTGGGCATGACAGTGCCAGTCTATGACCCTTGTAATATGGGTAGCAGAGTAGTATCACTTCAATCAGGTAGGCCCATACCTCCTGCCTCTTATGAAGGGGGTAATTGTTTTGAAATTAAATTGTGTTTTTTTTGAGCCCAAACAAATTGTCGCTGTACATGTTGCAGATGTCTAAAAAAAGTAGATGGGATTTAATTGGGAGGGAATGCATACAGTATAGCAATCTAGGGAGGATGACCATTTTAAGAGTAAAGTTTTGATAAAATAAATCTCTTGAGTTGGGGGTAAGCCATTTTTAGAGCGTATGCATAGGATATTTTCTAGGATTTTGGTGCCTTTAAAGATTTAGCCAAAAACTTTCCACTCTTATTACTATGCTCATAGTAGAGTCTTTTTTTGAAAAAGAGTAAACGTGAGGAGCGTGACAACCGAGCTCCAAGATGGACGCCTGAGCTAGGAGCTCTGCTCGGCCGCTGAAGAGATCCACGTATATCAGAGCACACTGAGCCTACCAAAGGCCACAACCACCCTCACTAGCCTGCCAAACAGTCTGGTAATGCCACAGCACCGAAAGAATCCACCACAACCGAGCAAGATGCCCAGTTTCTTCACACTGAAGTCCCGCGGGCTTCAGCAAAATGGCGGTGGCTCACACATGCAACGGCCGGAGGACAGGGGCGCGATCCACAATAACGAACACGGCCGGAGGACAGGGGAGCCACAAACAGCCTGCACAAGTGCATATAAACAGCGGGTCCTCCTCAGACACCTCCAGCCCATCAACACGAAGCTCAGCCAAATCCAAGCTGTGGATGGACTCCCCTGACAGGCCACATGGTAACAATGAAATTGTCATGAGAGGGTTTACCCGTTGGTGGCGCTCTCGGCCTCTTGGATCGCAGTACCAGTGTCCACCAGCAGGTGTCTTCCAACACCTGGGACCTGCAGTAAGGGGTCTCTCCTGCTGATGGCACTGTTGCATCCTTGGGCCGTAGTACCGGTGTCCACCAGCGGGTGCACTCCAGCAGTGTGGAGCAAACAGCACCCTCTGCGCTCAGGTGTGACTTGAAGTCAATTATAGTCAGTCCTATAAATACCCGGCAAGCCCTCATATGCTTGCCTTGGTATCTTTCTTCCTTGTGCCCTGACCTCTTATCCCGTATCCTGTAAACCTGTATCTGTATCTGAACCTGAGCCTGCATTCTATCCCATCCATTATCTCCCTCTCCTAACCTGCTCCTGTTCAGTTGCTTATCTCCTGTGTATGACCTTGGCTTGGATAAGCGTTTATGTTTCTGGTATATCCCTTGTTCCTGCTGACCTGCTGTGTATGACCCTGGCCTGGCTGACATCTGTGATTCCGGTATTGCCCCTTGCTGTATATATTATCTGTTGTCTGTGGGTTTCTGTTGGTCGGTTGAGCACTATTTGTATTTGGGGTGTTTGTTTATTTATATTACTTATCTTAAATAAACATTATTCTTATTTCACTTTACATGCGTTTTGGTTTCCTCTTTGCAGACACACACAATCTGGTCACACCTCTTCATTTCAGTATACCAAGGCCATCTCTGACCAGAAGTGGCTGCACAGGGGAACCATCTCGGTTCTGTTGCACATTACTGGGATGAATTCAGATATAATTGCTTATTATGCTCTGCTGGCAACAGAGAGTTCTGAATATCTCCGCCAGACATTGGAAGGGTGGTCCAGTGATCAGCTGCTGGAGATTATCCATTTAGCTCACTCTGTGGTCGATCAGGGCAGTATACGGTTTGAGGATGTTCAGCCTTTGATTGGAATGTGTACAGAGCTGGCATTGCCTTGTATCCCAAAGGGCCATGATGACTTTTCTCCCCCCTTCAGCATTAACCAGGTTGCATCCTTAGTATGGCTGTTGAAGGATGACTCTGCATCCTTTTTTGAGCATTATTCGGTTTGTCCCAAACAGTTGTTGAAGGATTGTATAGATGAAGTGCAGTCGCTGGTCAGACAGAGGGAATGTGAGGCCACTTTTGTGCTACCTGTACTTCAGGCATTGTTAGACCTGTTATGCCCAGCTTCTGTCAGCTCTCCACAAACCAGACCTGCTACTAAATACCTGCCTGCTCAGATGTCCTTTCTCCCATCACCCCTGGCAACCTCAGCTGCAGTCCAATATACCCTGCTCCCCACCAAGTATCAATGCCCTGTTTCTACTTCCTGCACCTATCCTGCCTTTAACCCACCTGCCTCTTCTCTAATACCTGCAACTTCCCCACAAGAACTCCCTCTGGCCGCTGTTCCCCCTTCCTTGCCATATCCCAGCCCTTCCTTTCAGTATGCCTCACCTCCTGTCTACAGTCCTACAGCCACCTACAGATCTCCAGCAGTTAAGCCAAAGAAGAAACGGAAGTTCTTCCCCACTCACACAATCCTGCCAGTAACCCAACCTGCTCCCATTTTCCAGTCTGATGTGCCCACCTTCCAGTCTGATGCACCCGCTCTCCAGTCTAATGCGCCTGCCTTTCAGTCTAATGTGCCAGCTTCCCAGTCTGATGTTCCGGCTTCCCAGTCTGATGTGCCGGCTTCCCAGTCTGATGTGCTGGCTTCCCAGCCTGATGTCTTGATGCCTGCCTATCAGCCTGATGTGCCAGCTTCCCAGTCTGATGTGCCAGCTTCCCAGCCTGATGTCTCGATGCCTGTCTACCAGCCTGATGTGCCAGCTTCCCAGTTTGACGTGCCAGCTTCCCAGTTTGATGTGCCAGCCTCCCAGCCTGATGTCTTGAAGCTTGCCTTCCAGCCTGATGTCTTGATGCCTACCTACCAGTCTGATGTGCCAGCTTCCCAGTCTGATGTGCCAGCTTCCCAGTCTGATGTGCCAGCTTCCCAGTCTGATGTGCCAGCTTCCCAGTCTCATGTGCCAGCTTCCCAGTCTGATGTGCCAGCTTCCCAGACTGATGTGCCAGCTTCCCAGACTGATGTTCCAGCTTCCCAGTCTGATGTGTCAGCTTCCCAGTCTGATGTGTCAGCTTCCCAGTCTGATGTGCCAGCTTCCCAGTCTGATGTGCCAGCTTCCCAGTTTGATGTGCCAGCTTCCCAGTCTGATGTCTCAAAGCTTGCCTTCCAGCCTGATGCCTGCCTTCCAGTGTGATGTGCCTGCCTTCCAGTGTGATGTGCCAGTTCCCCAGTCTGTTGTCTCAGTGCCTGCCCTCCAGCCTGATGTCTCGAAGCCAGCTTCCCAGTCTGATGTGTCAGCTTCCCAGTCTGATGTGTCAGCTTCCCAGTCTGATGTGCCAGCTTCCCAGTCTGATGTGCCAGCTTCCCAGTTTGATGTGCCAGCTTCCCAGTCTGATGTCTCAAAGCTTGCCTTCCAGCCTGATGCCTGCCTTCCAGTGTGATGTGCCTGCCTTCCAGTGTGATGTGCCAGTTCCCCAGTCTGTTGTCTCAGTGCCTGCCCTCCAGCCTGATGTCTCGAAGCCAGCTCCCCAGTCTGATGTGCCAGCTCCCCAGTCTGATGTGCCAGCTTCCCAGTCTGATATGCCAGCTTCCCAGTCTGATGTGCCAGCTTCCCAGTCTATTGTCCCAGTGCCTGCCTTCCAGCCTGATGTCTCAGTGCCAGCTTCCCAGACTGATGTGCCAGCTTCCCTGACTGACGTACCAGCTTCCCTGACTGACGTGCCAGCTTCCCAGACTGACGTGCCAGCTTCCCAGACTGACATGCCTGCAGCCCAGCTCGAAGTGCCCATGCCTGCTGCCCAGCCTGATGTGCCTGCTGCCCAGCTCGAAGTGCCCATGCCCGCTGCCCAGCCTGATGTGCCTGCTGCTCAGCACGAAGTGCCCATGCCCGCTGCCCAGCCTGATGTGCCTGCTGCCCAGCTCGAAGTGCCTATGCCTGCTGCCCAGCCTGATGTGCCTGTTGGCCAGCCTGATGTGCCTGCTGCCCAGCTCGAAGTGCCTGCTGCCAAGCTTGAAGTGCCTGTGCCCGCTGCCCAGCCTGATGTGCCTGCTGCCCAGCTTGAAGTGCCCATGCCTGCTGCCCAGCCTGATGCACCTGCTGCCCAGCTCGAAGTGCCCGCTGCCCAGCTTGGTGTATTCCTGCCCCCTGTCATCTCGGATCTGCCCGCTGTCATCTCGGATGTGCCCACTGTCATCTCGGATGTGCCCGCTGTCTGCTAGGATGTGCCCGCTGTCTTCTCAGATGTACCCACTGTCCAGTTTGATGTGCCCTCATCTGTTCGGTTGGAGGCCATGAACTTTGGACAATTGCACCTTGTTGGAGCGTCCGGAGGCCTCTCCTTTAGGGGGGGTACTGTCATGAGAGGGTTTACCCGTTGGTGGCGCTATCGGCCTCTTGGATCGCAGTACCAGTGTCCACCAGCGGGTGTCTTCCAACACCTGGGACCTGCAGTAAGAGGTCTCTCCTGCTGATGGCACTGTTGCATCCTTGGGCCGTAGTACCGGTGTCCACCAGCGGATGCACTCCAGCAGTGTGGAGCAAACAGCACCCTCTGCGCTCAGGTGTGACTTGAAGTCAATTATAGTCAGTCCTATAAATACCCGGCAAGCCCTCATATGCTTGCCTTGGTATCTTTCTTCCTTGTGCCCTGACCTGTTATCCCGTATCCCGTAAACCTGTATCTGTATCTGAACCTGAGCCTGCATCCTATCCCATCCATTATCTCCCTCTCCTAACCTTCCCCTGTTCAGTTGCTTATCTCCTGTGTATGACCTTGGCTTGGATAAACGTTTATGTTTCTGGTATATCCCTTGTTCCTGCTGACCTGCTGTGTATGACCCTGGCCTGGCTGACATCTGTGATTCCGGTATTGCCCCTTGCTGAATATATTATCTGTTGTCTGTGGGTTTCTGTTGGTCGGTTGAGCACTATTTGTATTTGAGGTGTTTGTTTATTTATATTACTTATCTTAAATAAACATTATTCTTATTTCACTTTACATGCGTTTTGGTTTCCTCTTTGCAGTCCACACAATCTGGTCACACCTGTTCATGACAGAAATGGAGGTAAGCTGGCGGCAAAGGACACAATTCTGCACAAGCTACAAATCTGACTGAACCCATAGCGGACTTCCCAACCGCAGACAGGCCCATATCTGATACCATGCTCAAAGAGATGCTACTCTCACTCAGATCTTCCCTTCAAACTGACATGATAAATGGGATCAATTAATGCCACAAAGAAGTGCAGGCCTTAGGGGTCAGAGTGGACGGAGTAGAACAACAGATGGATAATTATACATCCACATACAACACTATGGTGGACGCTCTTGCATTCCAGGGAGAGGATATAGCATGGCTGAAGGACAAGGTTACTGACCTTGAGGACAGAAGTAGAAGGAACAACATAAATCTGAGGGGGGTCCCAGAGTCAGTCCCAGTCACTCAACTCCTGCCATACGCCCACGCTCTGTTCTCCACCCTGGTTCATGCACTGACCACACAGGACCTCATAGTGGACAGGATTCATAGAATCCCCAAGCCGTCCTTCCTCCCAGAAGATACTCTGAGAGGCATACTGCTAAGAGTCCACTTCTACCATGTAAAAGAACAGATCCTCCAGGCAGCACACAAGCCCGACAATATCCCTCCACAGTACACTGACATCCTATTGCTACCAGACCTCTCTAGGCACATGCTGTAAAGACGCCGCAACCTAGCGATGATCACAAAAGCCCTACAAAACCACAAAATTCCACACAAGTGGAAGTACCTCGCAACGCTCTCTATCACTCACAATGGAACCACAAAATTCATTACAACGATGGAAGAAGGTATAGCAGTCCTACGCCAATGGGGAATACTTCCAGATCAAGCCTTACCATCCAACTCTGCATCGCAGCCACAGTCGCTCCAAACTGAATGGCAAGTGGTATCACATAAGCATGCCAACAAAAGAAAAGAAAAGAAAAATGCTGGTGGCAGCTGATGATAGAATCACAAAGAAGACCACATATCTCTCCGGTCACGAGAGTTTACAGTTTAGTGTCCTATCACCCCGTTCTACGTTAAACAACAATGTCTGCTCGCGGATCCATTGTAAGATCCTTTTTTACAAACCTACAGTTCTTTTTCTTCATGTTTTGTCTTTTTTGTTTTTTCTGTTACTTGTTTTTTTACACACAGCAATTCTAGCCGTATGGAACTGTTACCAGCTGCTGAGGACAAGTCCCTTGAAACCTCACATCAACACACAGAGAATTCCAACACAAGAACCCATGTACACAGTGAGTACTTAATCCACGCTACCAGCCATAACACTTCCCATCACATGTCTATCCATTAATGCAAGAGGCCTGAATCACCCAGCCAAAAAATTTTCAATGTGGAAGGAGGCCCTTAAACAAAGAGCAGATATTCTCTGTATACAGGAGACTCATTTTCAGATACACAAAGCGCCTAAATGTGCGCACAGAGAGTATCCCCACTTTTTTTGGCATGCACGCCTGACAGCAAAAAAGGAGGTGTGATGCTAGCACTTATGCCCCGTACACACAATCGGACATTGATCGGACACTCCGACAACAAAATCCATGGATTTTTTCCGACGGATGTTGGCTCAAACTTGTTTTGTATACACACGGTCGCACAAAGTTGTCGGAATTTCCGATCGCCAAGAACGCAGTCACGTACACCACGTAAGATGAGACTATAAAAGGGCAGTTCAGAACCAAGCGCAGCCCCCTTTGGGCTCCTTTTGCTAATCTCGTGTTAGTAAAAGTTTGGTGAGAGACGATTCGCGCTTTTTCAGACTCGTGGTTTTCAGATCGTTTTCTGCTGTTCAGTTTGTGCTTGTGGGTTTGTATCTGTTCTTCAGTGCGTGCAGCGAGTACAATTGACTTGTCATTGTGTTCGTGTTCATTCGTTACTGATTTTCAGGTCGCTTTTCACAGGCCTTGCTGTTCTTCAGTGCATTCTGTTACTTCTATTTGAGCAGCTGACCGTTTTCTAGCCAGGTTGCGTATACGTACTCCTCGTAGAGTTCATGCTGTGTGGGGGCTTGGTGTTGGGGTCCTTGCCTTGACACAAGTCCAGTCCATGAACAGGGTGGGGAGGAGTTCATGAACCAAGAATTGGTTGCTCCAGCGTGACCAGTTCTGTCATATGCCTTTGCTCCGTACCCTGTATTTTACCATTTGTTGGCTTTGCTGACCCCTATATCAGCAGGCAGGATACCTGCATGAGGCAAGCCATCACTCCGGAGCAGAGGCTCGTCGCCACCCTGTGGTACTTGGCGATGGGGCGAAGCCTGCAGGACCTCAAGTTCTCGACAGGCATCTCCCCCCAGGCTCTGGGCATCATTATCCCAGAGACCTGTTCTGCCATCATACAGGTCCTGCAGAAGGAGTATATTAAGGTAAGATTTTTATCCTTTAACATCACATTTTATTGTATAGAATGTTTGTTAATATATTGTATTTCTTTCCTCAATCCCTAATTTCCATGATTGTAATATGCTGTGAATGTCCCCTTTGTCCTCATGCATGCTGGATTTTTATGTAATTTTTTTTGTCCTTCATACATATTTTCCTTCACTTACCTCCCCAGCATGCTTTCCTGGCCCTATATTCACCTCGTGTAGTCATTTAACAATGTAACTCAGCTGATACCAATCCTCTATCTGCTGACTTTGCCAAACCCATACACACTATATGATTATTATGTGTGAGTGCGCTACTCTTATTACCATACACCACTCATATTTGTACGTTACTTTCCTGATTACTGTGCAATAAAGGAATTAAAAAATTACAAAAAAACCTCCCCTCCAAATTTTAAATTCCACTTAACAATACGCTAAGCATAAATCACCAATTGATGACACATACTATGATGCGAAATGCGTAGAGCCTGCTGGGGGATTTTGCACCACGTGAGCGTAAACGTCCATAGCTGGTGGAGATACGAACGAGAACGAGATTTTGCACCATGTGAGCGGGAACATCCAGAACGCCCATAGCTGGTGGAGTTACGAACGGGAACGAGGGGTGAAGTGCAAGCCGGATGCGGGGACACTCACATCGCACACAGGCTGACCACGCTACTGAATGACACCCGTCCCTAACTGCTGGAATAGCTTAGTGCCGGCTCGAGGGCACTTTTAAATGTGAGTGTACACTTTTGTATTTTATGATAATAAATAGTTTTAAACGCATTGTGCAATGATCGTTGTCCATATACTTTATATGGGGAATATCGAAGCTCAAGCATAGCCGGTGGGGAACGAGAATAAGGTGGAGTGGTTATCCCATTAATGAACCAAAGGCGTATCCTAAAAGAAACATCTGGTGAGTGGCCGATCTAGAAGGTGGTGATGTGTCACTAAGTCACAAATGAAAATAGAAGATACACAGCAGCACATTAAGAGAAGAATTTGCACTTTTTTGCACAAGGACTTTGTGATATATATTTTGCATGTCAGCAATGTTGATATATTAATTGGTGATTTATGCTTAGCGTATTGTTAAGTGGAATTTAACACTTGGAGGGGAGATTTTTTGTAATTTATTTAATTCCTTTATTTGCACAGTAATCAGGAAAGTAATGTACAAATATGAGTGGTGTATGGTAAAAGAGTAGCGCACTCACACACAATAATGATAATCTTTTTTTTGGGGGGTTTAAAACTATTTATTATCATAAAATACAAAAGTGTACTGTACACTCACATTTAAAAGTGCCCTTGAGCCGCCACTAAGTGGAATTTAACATTTGGAGGGGAGGTTTTTTTGTAATTTTTTAATTCCTTTATTGCACAGTAATCAGGAAAGTAACGTACAAATATGAGTGGTGTATGGTAATAAGAGTAGCGCACTCACACATAATAATCATAATCTTTGGTCCATTCCGTTGAATGTTTTTTTTGAATGCAGCAACTCTAACAGGGGTTAATAAGGGCAATTAAGCAAAAGTTTTTTGCGCCGGTGACACATACATATTGCCATACACACTATACCTACAGTACCTCTTTAGTGGTCAGATTTATGGATGAATTCCCCAAAGCATGTAGTGCAAGGGCCTGCCTGAATACTTTCAAATGGTACTGTTTCAAGTTTTTGTATCCTATTATTATCTTGATAGGTAATAGCAGAATGTAAAAATGTGCTCAAATGTGTACAGTGTATATTTATATCTTTGTATTATTATCTTTGTATTATTTGTATTATGACACTTACCTGTCCAGTGGGCTGCCAATAGTGTAAAGTAAGGAGAGGCTGGCCAAAGTAATACATATTATTTATGCATTTATCTCTCAATAAAGTGGAGAGGGTTACCTGTTCAAAACATCTCCCTCCCCCCCATACAATTTATAAAATGACCCATGGAGGGGAGGAATATGATAGGTGGACCTTATACATTTGTCTTTAAATACTCCCTAAAATAAATGTTATACTGATGTTGGCCAAGAATGTTTGTGTCTAATCTGCTTTCCATGTTTATGTGCAAAATGATTAATTTATTTTTCTGGTTTTACTCCACAGTTTCCTTCCAACCCACAGGAATGGCAGACTGTGGCCTCCCACTTTGCCCAGTGGTGGGACTTTCCTAACTGCGGAGGGGCAATTGATGGGAAACACATCCACATTGTCCCACCACCCAACTCGGGGTCATACTATTATAATTATAAGGAGTTCAATAGTATTGTGATGTTGGCAGTGGTGTTGGCTACTTATGAGTTCCTGTATGTGGACATGGGGAAGAATGGCCGGATGTCAGATTGTGGAGTCATCACCCAGACGGAGTTCTACAGGTGTCTCCAGAATGGCAGCTTGGACTTGCCACCTCCAGAAGACAATGTGGAAGGACTCCCATTCGTCTTTGTTGCGGATGAAGCATTTGCGCTGGGGGACCATCTTATGGGGCCATTCCCGATGAGGACCCTCACCCCGGACCAGAGGGTTTTTAATTACCGGCTGGCTAGAGCCAGAAGAGTGATGGAGAACACGTTTGGAATCATGGCCAGCCGGTTCCACCTATTTCTTACACCCATCCACATGGCGGAGTATAAACTGAATCATATCATCCTGGCGTGCTGTGTTCTCCACAACTTTTTAAGTTGAAATTCTGCCAACCATGCTGCCTCAGTGGGGCCTGAGACTGGAAATCATGTAAATGAACCAAACCTGACGGCGCTTGAGGTTGGCCGTCCTGGCTTGCCCCCCTGAGTGCCCGCGAGATCCGTCTAAGATACCTTGAATACTTTGCGGGTAGGGGGGCCATCAATATGCCAGACAATGTCTGAGCCTTTTTTTAAATAAAAAAATGAGTTACCTACTAAAATATTTGCTGACATTTATTACTGCTTGTGTTTCTTTTAGCTGACCCTGACTGAAATGTGTGTAGTCCTGAAAATGGCGTGATTGTGTAACATTGGAAAGCACTGTTGGGTGTTATTTAATAAAGGCAAATACACTTTGCACTACAAGTGCACTTGAGACTGCACTGAAACTGCACTTGTAGTGCAAAGTGGATTTGCCCTTAGCAAATAACCCCCATTGTCACAGAAAACACCAATTTTACCACAACAAAAGTCTTGGAGCATTGAAAGAAGAATCCACACATTCTTGATTATCAATCTTTTTAATACCAGCACAATCACATGTGCATTTATAATTTTTAAAACAAACCAACATGTTTGTTGTATAACAATTTTTTGGGTCACAAAAAAGTCAAAATGTCCATTTAAGGTAAAACAGGCATGTTTAAAACCAACAAGAAATACACAAATCTGGAACTTACAAAGTTCAACTTTAGTAGAAATTGAAGGCAATATCAATAAACTGTGTTTGATATTGCGTTCAGATGGGGTGAAGTAACCCCTGGAAAAGCCAAATTTTGAACATGCACACAAATTGCAGAATGTCAACATGTGCTAGCTGCCATCACGGGGGATCAATGGACGTGTTTTGTGGGTGCAACCTAGGAAGAGGTTGAACAGGAAGGCCTCTCAGCTACTTTATTATTAAGGAAGGGGTTGCACCCACAAAAGGCGTCTATTGATCTCCCGTGATGGCAGATAGCACATGTTGACACACTGTGTGCATCTTCAAAATTTGGCTTTTCGAGAATATGTCAAAAAAGGTGCAAAAAAATTTTTGATCCAAAAAACAAGAAAAAAGTCTGGTATTTGGAGGTGTTTTAAACTCTCCCTAAAACATCAATGATGTTCTTCATTTTGTTTTGAACATCATTGATGTTTTTCTAGATGTTTTCCAAGTCCCTATTACACCCCATGATCTCCCCAGTCAGGATCTGGGCACTCTCACTGTTGAAATGACCTGGATCCACAACATCACGATCACCTAAATATATAGAAAAAAAAATACACCATGTATTATGAATATGCCGGCATCCATCTCTTACCTCAGCCTGTGGTAGCACCTGATATGGTGACTATTGTGATTACGTCTCCTTCCTCCTCCTGTTGGCTTTGGTGGATTTACACTTCCTCATGAGGTGGGGGGTCTGTTGTCTCTTCGGATGAGTGGTGTCCTCCGAGTCGTTTCTCCCCTATGTAAAAAAAAATAGGTATACTTAGCACACAGATATTTGATGGCAGAAATAGGACTATGAAACATTGCTTGGAAGTGGGGTACAATTGTCTGTTTTGGCAGAGTTGCAAGATGAAGAAATATTTTTTTCCTTTGTCAAACTTGAATACTTACCTGTTTTGTACAAGCTTCTCAGATGGAGACACCCCTATAGTATACAATGGAGCACCTAATAGAAAGGGTGTTCTGGTGTCCCACACTAGTGCTCCGGTGTCCAGATGTGTAAACAGCTGCTGAGTGTCCTCTCCTTACACAGAATCTAGTTTGCATTTCATTCTAGTTACCAACCCATCTACACACCCAAATTATTTTAAGAGAAGTAGGCTAGCAAAAATGTATTCAAATGCATATGGCCAAAACATGGTGTTTTCTATGCCGAACGAACAATGTTTCCAACGAACTAACAATGTGCCCATGAACATGAAAGTTGCCATTTTAAACTGTACAACAGTAAAGAAAGGCACATGGAGCAGCACAAACGTAATAAAAATAAAGAATAGTAACACAGGACAACTACTTACTTTTTTGCAGCACTCTCTTTATCCTTCTATACTGATCGTGCTCCCTTAATTTGAGGTCTGACCACCGCTTCCTCATTTGATCTTTCGATCGTTGTACCCCGAAATTCTGGTGCAGACTCTTGACACTTTCACCATGATCTTTTGGCTTTTCTGACATTGGGGTTGGAGTAAGGTCCACACTTCCCATCATAGTCGGCCCTCTTCAGGATGTCGACCATCTCCAACATCTCCCCAAAGGACATATTTGAGGCCTTAAATCGTCTCCTCCAGGATCGGGATGTTTCTGGCTCTGGGCTTTCCTCCTCCTCCTCCTCGTTGGTACACCTTTATAACAGAAAAAATTACTGCGCTATCCCTATAAAACCTGTATACAATAAGTATACATAGTATAAAAATTAAAGTGACACAAAGCTGCAGCTAGAAAATGTGAGACACCCACACTGTAATACACAAAAATTCAAAAAGTAGCTGTGCTGAAAAATTGATATACTAAATAAAAAATGAAACAAATAAACACCTCTGAGTGTAAAAGTTATGCACCCGTGATGTGGTGACAAGTAATATGAACAACTTATACATAACCATAACAAACAAAAATAGATGTAACATGGAATAATGGGTGAATTCAGTCCATTCCTGATTAATGAAGGGGAAAGGAAAAAGTTCACTGGCAGAATATTCCTTCAAAGATGAGTGAGACAAGCATCCATGCGGTGTGAGTGATACAGTTATAACACCGAGAAGAACTTGGTGACAGAATGTAAATGCTGCCCCTTACCAGCTCCTTTGATCTCTTGTTACGGAGATCATACAGGCATATGGCTATCAACCCCAGCCGTGGGTCTTGGTATGGAAGGATCCCGCTGTATCTCTCCATCACAGGTCTTCTAGGTAATGGATTGGGCGCTCATCCCCATATGGATAAACAAAAAAGGCTCCCATAGCGTGATATGTTTCACACAGTTTATTAGGTAAAAAAAGAATTGCACTTACAGTTATGCTGTAAATATTCGCTCATAAAAACAAAGGCCGGCCGGCTTCAATGTGCTGCCTGTCGCTTCCGGGATCAGCGTGGTAATGTGTGGTGACGTCAGCACGCCGCTCCTCCCTACGCCGTTTCGTCACACCTGATGTCTTCCAGGGGCACGGGCGGCATGCTGACTCACCACCTTAAGTATCATACACATTGAAAGGGACACCCCATTCTGAGCTCAAGGCGTCCCGCAATCTAAAATCACCATCTTGGGAAAGGGCAAACGCCCTTCCCTGTGGTAAACGCATATACTATTATGAGTTGTCAGTGAAGATTCACCCAATGTTCCTACAAAAATATAATAATATAAAAAATGTCTTTTTAAAAATGTAAGAATTAAATATTAAAAAGAGGAACATGCGAAAGGACTAAAGAATTAATATAAAATTATATTGAACTGATGAAAAGCAAAAACACCTCCCCGTCCGATATTAAATGAGCAGTATAGGTTGATAGTCCAAACTGTCCCATAAGACCAAGGTTGCCCCACATTAAATAGGGTCCCCCTGGTAATATTGGACCATGCATAGCTAAATAGATCCCGGTACTTGATCCAAACATTGCGACAAACTCAACAAGACACAAAAAAAGGGCCTCAATAACAAGAATGTCATATACCAGAAAAAATGATCTAAACGTTTAAACGTTTAAGAACCTTATTCAGGATTGGATACATATCATTGGTCACGACAGCCATGATTGATCCAATCCACAACAATAATTCAAATAGAAGCGAGAGAACCTCTCTCCCCTCCCTAGAAGCAAAAAATAAAAATGTATATCTGTAAAAAGAAATGGAAAAACAGACTGAATGTTCAAGGCCATTTAAATCAGGCCCAATTACCATAATGATCGAAACCCAATTGTGACCCCCCGATGTAAATAACTGAATGAGGGGTCCCCTGATGAAGTCTACTTGTCCTAAAACAGATCAGGTCAACCATGAACTCAGAATGGGGGCACAGCAAGAATTACTACCCATTATCAATAAACGCATTAACGTCTGTGTCAATATTAAGACCATATGGAGTATAGCACCGGACGCGATGGATCCACGCCATTTCAAGTTTTGATAATTCCCTAACTAGGGAGCTACCCCTCCAATGGGCACTATACCTATCTATTCCCAAAATAAGCGTGTTTGCAGGGTTACGATTGTGATATATGTCATAATGTTTGGACACAGAATGGAATTTATAACAATTTTTAATGTTGGTAATGTGTTCCAGCAAGCGAACCTGCATAGGCCGTTTGGTCCTGCCTATGTATTGGAGCCCGCACGGGCATTGTAATAAGTACACAACACCTGTCGAGCTACACGTAATGAACGGCTCTATTTTATACTCCCTAGATGTACTATGAGAGATAAAAGACTCCGTTTTCTTTTGTTTGCTTCTATTCAGTGCGCAGATCTGGCACCTGCGACACTGATAACCTGAGAGGTTCAGAAAAAAAGACACTTTCTGAATGGGTGGATCCACCGCGTTAGGGGCAATCTTATCGCAAAGAGATGAGACTCCCCTGAAAACAATTTGTGGTTTATCAGGTATGAAAGTTTTGATCACTCGTTTCCCAGCAGATGCCAATGTCTGTGTAGACTATTCTTTATTTGACGGTGTTGTGTAGAAAAGGTAGTGATAAACGGTATAGTTGGTCCCTTATTGTCCTCCCTAGGGGTCTCATTCAGCAAAGTGGCTCTATCCATAGTTTCTACTTGTGCCATTACACGCACCAAAGAGTCCCTATCATACCCTTTTTCCTCCAACCTCTTGAGGATTGTGCCTGCCTGAGTTCTGTAATCGCTAACATCTGTGCAATTATGCCTCATTCTTATGAACTGACTTTTCTGGATAGACTTCAGCCAGGAGTCATGATGACAACTTCCTATAGGGATGAAGGCATTGCGGTCAGTCTTTTTAAAGAATGAAGTTGTTTTGAATGCATCTCCATCCTTAGAAATGATGAGATCAAGGAAGATGATCTTCTCCTGGCTCATCTCATAGACAAACCTGATCCCCCTATCATTAGTGTTAATCAAGGAAAAAAAGTCATCCAATTGGGAGGTGGATCCATCCCATAGGAGGAGGACGTCATCAATATACCTAGCCCAAACAATGTGGGCTCCGGTCCTTGTAGATGACGTCCTCCTCTCATTTGGCCATAAATAAGTTGGCCAAGCTAGGGGCATACTTTGCCCTCATAGCTACGCTATGCTGTTGACAATAATACTGGTGATCGAACCAAAAATAATTATGACCTGCCGCATACTCCAACAGTTTGATAATGAACGTCTGTTGTTGTTTTGGTAAAGAAGAGAATTTACTCAAGTAATATTCCACTGCAGTTATTCCCAGATGGTGTGGAATGATTAATGTCCAAAAACAGGCATGCATGACGATAAAGGGGACATTCACAGCATATTGAAAGCACGGCAATTAGGTAAGGAGGACAATTATACAATACATAAAAAAACATTTAATACATATCATGTAATGTTAAAGGATAAAACTTACCTTCATATACTCCTTCTGCAGGACCTGAATAATAGCAGAACAGGTCTCTGGGATTATGATCCCTAGAGCCTGGGGGGAGATGCCTGTTGAGAACTTCAAGTCCTGAAGACTTCTCCCTGTCGCCAAGTAACGTAACGTGGTAACTAGCCTCTGCTCCGCACTGATGGCTTGCCTCATGCAGGTATCCTGCCTGCTGATATAGGGGGTCAGCATAGCCAGCAGACGCTCAAAATCATCCTGAGAAAATTCCTGAAATCCTCAGGATTATTCTCACGGAGCTCACGGAGCAAAGGCATGTGAGAGAATTGGTCACGCTGGCGCAACCAATTCTTCATCCATGAACTCCTCCTCGCCCTGTTCATGGACTGGACTCGGGTCAAAGTATTAACCCCAACACCAAGTCCCCACGCAGCACGAACTCGAGAACGAGAACGTCCACGCGACATGGCTTCAAAACGGTCGGCTGCTCAAACAAACAAACTTATAACAAACGCACTGAAGAACAGCAAGGCCTATGAAGAACGACCTGAAAATCAGGAACGAGCGGACCAGAACGGCCTGCAAGGCAGGTTACGAACTGACCAACACGCACTGAAAAGCAGATACAAACCTCACAAGCACAAACTGAACCGCAGAAAACAAACTAAATAAGCTGAAGTGTGAAAAGCGTGAATCGTCTCTAACCAAACTTCTACTAACACAAGATAAACACGAGATTAGCAGAAGGAGCCCAAAGGGTGCCGTAGTGGGGCTTGAACTTCCTTTTTAGAGTCCCGTCGTACGTGCTATACGTCACCTCATTCCAAACCAGCAGACTTTTGCAGTGAGCGTGTGTGGCCAAGTCCGTCCATTTTTAAGTCCGGCGCAAGGAGCCAACAAAGTCCGACGAAAAGTCTGCCGGGCAAAGTCCGCCGTAAAGTCCGCTCATGTGTACGCGGCATTAGACTGCAGCTGTGGGACCAGGAACATCCCGGTTCAAATACACCCAGGTACATGACAGAGGAGTACTCAGAATGGTCAGGGGTGGGTAGTGGGGTCCCCCAGGGTTCTGTGCTGGGACCAATCCTATTTATTTTGTTCATAAACGACCTGGAGGGTGGGGTAAACAATTCAATCTCTACACTTGCGGACAATACTAAACTAAGCAGGGCAATAACTTCTCCACAGGATGTGGAAAGCTTGCAAAAAGATCTGAACAAATGGGGTGGGCAACTACATGGCAAATGAGATTTAATGTAGAAAAATGTAAAATTATGTATTTGGGTGGCAAAAATATGAATGCAATCTATATACTGGGGGGAGAGCCTCTCGGGGAATCTAGGATGGAAAAGGACCCAGAGGCCCTAGTAGATGATAGGCTCAGCAATGACATGCAATGTCAAGCTGTTGCTAACAAAGCAAACAGAATATTGGCATGTATTAAAAAGGGGATCAACTCCAGAGATAAAACGATAATTCTCCCGCTCTACAAGACTCTGCTCCGGCTGCACCTAGAGTATGCTGTCCAGTTCTGGGCACCAGTCCTCAGGAAGGATGTGCTGGAAATGGAGCGAGTACGAAGAAGGGCAACAAAGATAATAAAGGGTCTGGAGGATATTAGTTATGAGGAAAGGTTGCAACCACTGAATTTATTCTCTCTGGAGAAGAGTAGCTTGAGAGGAGATATGATTTCAATTTATAAATACAGTACTGGTGACCCCATAATAGGGATAACACCTTTTTTGCAGAAGGGAGTTTAACAAGACACGTGGCCACTCATTAAAATTAGAAGATAGAGGTTTAACCTTAAACAACTTAGAGGGTTCTTTATTGTAAGAGCTGCAAGGATGTGGAATTCCCTAACACAGGCGGTGGTCTCAGCGGGGAGCATCGATAGTTTCAAAAAACTATTTTATAAACACCTGAACGACCAGAACATACAGGGATATACAATGTAATACTCACATATAATCACACACATTGGTTGGACTTGATGGACTTGTGTCTTTTTTCAACCTCACCTACTATGTAACTATGTAATATTGATACTCTCCTGGCAGATATTCAGACCACTGACTCTTAACAAACAACAACCAAACGATGATCTTAAATCCAAAGTGCTTAAACTGCACCTAGAGTTAAGATCCCCCCTCTTAGATAACTTTGATAAATCTCAAAAATGCCTCAAAATACAATTTTATGCCTCCAGTAACAAAGCAAGGAAACTTCTAGCCCACCAAATCAAGGGTTACCAAACCAAAACCCCTATCCCCTTTCTCTATCATCCTATCACAAAAACCAAAAAGTCCAACCCACAAGAATTAGCAGACACATTCAGCACGTATTACAGTGCTTTATACAGCTTAAAAGATGAGGCATCCTCTAACCAACCTGTCTCTTCTGTTATCCAGTCCTTCCTGGACTCGGTCCATCTCCCTTGCTTAACGCCTAAGCAATCGAAAGATCTTAATGCTTCGTTCACTAGTTCTGAAGTAGGTATAGCCATCGACTCCCTACCAAATGATTTCTAGGAGAGTGTTACAAACAATTTAAACATGTTATGGTTGACCACATTACCCTCATTTTAATGCTGCTGCTTCCTCTGCCTCCTTTCCTTAAGAAATGCTAAAAGCTCTCTGATCATCACTCTACCAAAGCCAGGGAAGGAGCCCACCTCCTTCCTGTGTGCAGTCATGACAGTCTTGGGGAGCAACTGGGAGTTTTAGTAATGCATGCAATAGCCTGCGACCAGAGCCTGAAGACAGCTCGGCATGCCCTGGACGGTTACGGAGACTTTCTTTGAAATGTAGGCTACAGGGCAGTAGTGAGTGCCATGCATTTGGGCCAAAATGGCAGCAAAGGCATGACCCCTGACCACACAGTATAGGGCAAAGGGCTTTTCATAATTAGGGAGGCCAAGGGCCGGAGCCGTGGCCAGTATTTTAGAAGTGTGTGGAAAGCCTCCATCATCTCTGGTGTGTATGTGATCAATTTTGGTGCCTGTGTGGCAGTGCCATGCCTCAGCAAGGAGTCATAGTATGAACAATCAGGTATCCATTGGCTGCAGTACACTATTGATCCTAAAAAGGACAGTTTGTCCTTGGGAGGGCCGAGACAAGTGAGGGCTTTGACCCGTTTAGGAGACACCAGCCGTGTTCCGTCTGCAATGATACACCCCAGGTACTCTATCTGCTCTTGGCACCATTGGATCTTCTTACGGGACGCCAGATGGCCCTTGAGTGCTAGGTGCATCATCAGGCTTTTGGAATCAACCTCACATTGTGCCCTATTCTCGCTACATAGTAGCAGGTCATCAACATACTGTAAAAGTGTAGACTGCATGGGAGGAACCCAATCATCCAGGGTTGCTTTTAAGACCATGGAAAAGGCAGCCGGACTGTCCACATACCCTTGAGGGAGACAAGTCCATGTTAGCTGACCCTTGGTCAATTCAGTGGACCATGTGAAAGCGAAAATGTCTTGAAAATCCCTGTACACTTCTATACTGAAAAATGCATTTGATAGGTCTAGTACCGTGTATACGGAGGACTGTGCAGGAATGTTAATGAATATGCCTGTGATGTTTGCCACTAGGGGAGGCAAGGGTTGGATACTTTTGTTAACTGCCCATAGATCCTGCACCATCCTCCACTCCCCGTTGGCCTTTCTGACAGGATTAACTGGGGTATTCCAAGGATTAATAATGGGCCTGAGGATACCCAGTCCTAGGTATTCCTCTATTTGAGGTTGTAAACCCAAGATTTTTTCTTTTGGTAATGGGTATTGTTTTAGGAAGATGGGTGTGACGTCTGGTTTGAAAGTGGGCACATATGGTGTGCAAGGTATGTGACCTACATCAGTCTTAGATTTTGCCCATATAGGGTGTGGCTCTAAATGGGTGGGTACTGCCATGAAGTAACACAGGAGATCCTGGCGTTTTGGCATTTGTAAATCACAGTGAGGAGATTTCGCCATAATCCCTCCTTCTGCAGTAAAGTTAATGTGGAGCTTTAATTTGGACATAAGGTCCCTGCCCATTAGGAGCAAGGGTCACTGTGGAAGGATAGCAAACTTGGACTTGGTCAACACTTTGTTCTCAAGGTCACATACCTCGAGGAGAGGTGTTATTTTGTGAATGATATCTATTCCATTAATCCCTATAGAGCAACCCTCTGTGCAGTCCTCACATATGAATTTCTCATCATTTAGACAGCTGCTGGTCGCACCGGTGTCTAATAAGAATTCAACCACCTGTCCCCCAATTTTAAGGGTGACCTGTGGTAGGATTTTCCAATGATCCGAAAACATGTGGAGGACTAGGGCTGGAACCTGCTCTGGGCATCCCTATTGTCTGAAGGTATTATTGTGGTGTGTCATTCCCCCCGTATTTCCTGGCCAATTCATGTGCACCCTTGGTTGGGTATTGGTTTGTCTGTGTCCACCCTGGTCATTTTGGGCATCTGGTCTGATTGGTTGATTGTGTCCCCTTCCCCGACCTCTCTGGTATGAGTTGTTTCCTCACCTGGGTCTATACCCCCGTCTGTGCGGGCAATCTGATTTCCAGTGTGAGGGGTCTCCACAATGAAAACACCCTTGGTCTGTGTTTTGTCTTGTATTGTCTCTGTTTGTATTATTTTGTCTGTATGCGTAGGTGGGCATTGGAAGTGCAGTGCACATAAGGGTGATCACTTCTTTTGTTCCAGAGTCCTCTACTACAGTGAAGAGGCCACCTTTTGTATATCTTCCATAAACTTCGTGTTTGTATATCTTCCATAAACTTCTTTGCAGTTTGGGTGCCCCAGTCTGCATTTACCAATTTATAATTCGAGCCGACTTGGGATCTCCGTTATTCATCACCGTACTGACAAATAAGGGGTCTCGCTCTATTCCAAATATGTATAAATTTCATACAATCGTGTGACAAAGGAATGAAAGGACTCTCCCGGCAACTGTTTACAGGAGATTAGATCATTGATTGTCATTTCTGGTCTATAAGCCTTCCTCCAGGCCGCCAATAGAAATGCCCAAAAGGTGTCCCAGTTTTCTCTCGTTTGGTATACTTTACTATCTTCTACCCATTCTTCTATTTTTTTTTCTGCTGTACTATCAGGGTCTACCGCATTGATTATAATTTGTAGATCCTCAGCCGACATTCGGCCCCCTAGGCAGTATCGCTTCAAGAAATTGACCGCTTGCTTGGGATCTTTACTAGGTTTGGGACATGTATCTTTTATTTCTTTGATGGTTCCTAGAGGAAGGGGAATTTGTACTTGGGTACTACCCATAGTGATGAGTGGATACATTGCCTCGGGCGGGGTATCGGACAGGTTATTAACGCCACTCCTTTCGGGGGTTTGAACTTGGGATGTTTCCTTGGACTTTTGCTCAACTAGAAGGACACTGCTCTCTGTTACCAAAATGGAGGATGGCGTTGCGTCCGCCACCTCTTCCTCTGAGGATTCTTCCCCTACTTCTTCTCCGAAATCCCTGTCATCCTCTTTCACCCCATATTTAGTCATTACCTCCTGCAATTTCTGCCTTGATGATCGAGTGACCATTTGACCCTCTTGGTCTATCTCTTGTAATATCCTCTCTGTTCTTTCCCTTAGTTTACTTATCTTATCCTCTCTATTTTTTCTCTTGATTTTACCCTCCTTTGTTTTCTTTATTATGCCCAAGTTTATATCTAATTCCTTGGTCAATGAGTCCATACTTGAAACATATTCTTTCACTGCCCTCCTTTTATTTTCTTGGTCCTCTAACCAATGTGTACCCTTATCCTCGGCAATGGCCATTAGTCCACCCAGGGTTAGTTCTAGTGAGGGGTATAAATTCTCTTTCTTAGGTTTGGTGGGTTGGTCTTTGTTTATTGATTCTTCTGTTTGGTCTAGTTTAGGAAAAACATAAGGAGGTGGTGCAACATAGGGTGAGGGTGTTAAAGGGGTTGACTGGTCAAAAAAAGGATTTGAGGGTGCGGAAGGAATTTGTGGTTTCTGAGAGATGGGATTTTTATATATCGTCTGGGAAAATTTCTTTTTGTATTCTTTTAGTGCTTTTGCCCAAATCTTATAACACTCTACCATATAGTCATTATTAGAAGGAAATGGTGGATAATTATACTGTTTGTGTTGTCCACACATCTTGGTTACTTCTCCCCAATCATCCTGGCTACATGGACCATGAGGTGTAAGGCCAGATATTTGTAAACTATGAGAGCATTTTAGAATGTGTGAACAAAAGGGTTCAGTATAATATTTTCCACAGTTTCCAGACACAAAATCAATTGGTGTGGGTTGTTCTGACTTACCACCAGAACTCGCCTTTTCCAAATGATTTCCCATTATTTCAGTTATCTATACAAATATCTACGATCACAAACCAGCAATGAATTAGGACAGACAGTATAAGTTTGCTTAAAAAAATGATCAATAATACTCCTAACACCAGCAACCGTTAAATTTGGCTTCAAAGGGACCTGATTGTGAATGTTAAATCTCAGGGTCCAAGTCTTTGGATCCCCCTCTTCAAAATAAGGTTCCTTCCCAATTTTATGTTGTAGCCCCCTGGACACTTTGCAGTGAATATTGCCTTAGATCCTTTATACACAAACAATAAATCAAGACAGCAACTGGCCCTAAATCATATTGCATTTGCACCAAAATGGTACAGGACCCTTTATTTGGTCTGCACTGGAATCGGATCGCATGGGTGTGATATATATATTGATATTCATATACTATATCTACATATAGATATATCTATATATATAGATACATCTATATATTGATATATATATATAGATAGATAGATAGATAGATAGATAGATAGATAGATAGATAGATAGATAGATAGATAGATAGATAGATAGATAGATAGATAGATAGATAGATCTATATGTAGATATAGTATATATATATATCAATAAATATCTATCTATATATATATAGATATAGATATATATAGATAGATATATCTATATATATCTGTATATACACATTCATATATATATATACACTATAAATTCCTATCCTGCTGGTTTTGGGGTGTATAATGGTGGGGAAGATGTACTATGACTGTTTGGTGAAAGAAAGAATTCAAAAGACTTCTTGCTTTCTCCAGATTATTCAGCCAGTTTCACGCTTCTCACTCTGATTCTCCACTTCTGAAATGGTGAATCAGAAAGTGAGAATTCTGTCACAGATCGCCAGTGAGGTGCTGAGATCGCACCTTCATAAACTGGCCGTTTCTGTGAAAGTCAGTTACAGATTCTCACTGTGCTGAGATCATCAGCGGAGAACATGTTCTCCGCTGATTATCTCAGTTGTATAAACTGGTAATGACCTGAGATCAGCGGTGAGACTCGGGATCGCCGCTGATCTCAGTTTCATAAAAGGACACCTGTATGAATCCTGCTTTGTTCAGGCAGTCAGTGATTAAGGTGATGCTAGACACAATTGTCACAATTCATGAAGCATGTGGTCAAGACACTCTAAAAAGAGCTGTTTGAACTCATCTTATGCAATGATCATCTATTTTGGCAAGGTCCAGTTTTCATTTCAAAACCAGTAACTGGTCTCAAGAGCTTCTCAGGCCAACCAACCTTCTTCAGACTCTTCCAAAGAAGAATGTGTGAAGGAGGATGACTTATGTCCACTTTTTATTTCCTCCTTTCTAAGGCTGATGAGATGCCTTAGGATGGAAGGAAGGCAGTGGAAGTATTTCAAGGACTTCTGAATCATTGGACAAGGGCCCTAGAGGTGCTACAGAGATTTGGTTGGTTGATCAACTTTAGCAAGAGACAGCTACTTCCCTCAGAGGTTAGAGTATCTGGGTTTTTCATTCGACAGCGGTGGGGAAGGTGTTCCTTCCACAGAAAAAGATATACCTCTGAAACGGAACTGTCTGAGCTCTGAATATGAGTCATTCAATATCTGCAAGGCATTATATGGGGGACTTGGGGCTGATGGAACGCAGTAGTCCCCATAGTGGCCTGGGCTCAATGGCAATTAACGCACCTTCAGTTTGCTTTAGTCCAGCAGTGGGAGAAAAGCTCTCTAGGTTAGCAGATAGTGCTTTCCCATTTTGTCGAAAAAGCTTTGACATGGTGGACTAAAACCAGAATACCTAAGGCAAGCCCTTCTGGTTTAGTCACAGAAGTAAGCACACTTCCAACGCAAGCCTAAAAGGTTGGGGAGCTCACTGTCAGGACGAGGTTGCTCAAGGAAGATGGAAGGGAGCAATTCCTTGTTTGTCTCGAGTGGATGGCAGCACAGGAGGCATTACTGACCTTTGTGCCCCTGCTTTAGGGCTGTCATGTGAGGTATCAAACAGACAACAGGATGGCAGTAGCATATGTGTCAACCCAGGGAGTAACAAGGAGCATTATGCAGATTGTGGCTCAAATCTTTCAATTGGCGTAGTGCAATCTATTGGTCTTGTCAGTCTCTTACCTTCCCAAGGTGGAGAATGTGAGAGCAGACAATTAACATGCTTTCTGCATCTAAATAAATGGATGTTGAATCAGAAATGTCTTCAGCAACTGGCTACCCAGTGGGGCATCCTGGAAGTGGATTAATGGCATCTCCTTTCAATGCCCAGCTGCCAGTGTTCTTCTTCCAGTACTTCCACCTGAGAGCCAGGGGCCAGGAAGCGCTGTCCAAGCACTGGATTTTCTGGCCTGTATACATATTTTATCCAACTTCTCTAATCCTGAAGACAAATTGTCCAATGTTTCCAATGTCAAGGCAGTTGTTAGATCCGGCAGTTGCACTTCTAAGGTCCAGAGATCTTCTTCTTCAGGATGGCATGCTTCACCCCAATATGTTACAGCTCAATTTGATGGCCTAGCTATTGTAAGAAGCAGGCTAGCCCAAAAGGGCGTAGCAGAAGATGTCAGAGGAAGATATCCTTGAATTCTACATACTATGGAGTGTGAAAAAAGCTCTTTGAGGTGGCAGCGATTATTCGATTTAATCCTGAGTCTCCCTCTCGTAATGTCTTGGTTCTTGCAATCAGCCCTAGACAAAGGGCTTAGCTACAGTACGGTCAGAGTCCAGTCGTCAGCCATTTCATCTCTAGCAGAAGTTTGTTGGGCAGAAGATCATTTAGTGGCATGTTTTATGCAGGCAAATATTACAATCTTACTAAGAGGTGCCTGTTGCTGTTTCTTTTCTCTTTTGGGCACTTCGGGCTTGCGTCTGCGATTTTGGCGGGATATTAACACAATTCTTTTGCATTCAGTCTGCGTAGTCTTATTTTTTTTGGCCCCGCCCTTTCTTGTTTTCATGCTAGTTATATCCCATTTAGGGATGGGCTGAATGACCCTCTTTGGTTCACATCAGAACTTTCGAACACCGGGAATGTTCGGAACCGAATAACGAACCCCATTGAAGTCTTTGACACCCGAATGTGAAAAATCAAAAGTGCCAATTTTGAAGGCTCATATGCAAGTAATTGGGCATACAATAGTTATGGGGGTCCAGGTACTGCCCCGGGGGACATGTATCAATGAAAAAAAGTTTGTAAAAAATGTCATTTTTAAATGAGCAGTAATTTATTGATGCTTAAAGTGAAAGTATAAAAATGATAAATTCCTACTGCTTGATTGCTGTGCCCTTCACAATAGTATCTGGGATACCTAGAGGAGCTTCGATGTTCTCTCGTTCAGGGTTTTCAGGATTATCTGCTAGGGGGCACCTGGGAACCATATGTGTTGCAACTGTTACTAGGTGCATGGCCCTCGGGTTCCCTCATCCTTTAGTTCAGGTTTACCAGGTGGTAGCCCAGGGCATGGGGATTAACTATTCTATGTTCCATACCATGCTTATTTCCTACTTGCTAGGTCTCTCTGGA